>PVLD010002700.1:129342-159104 GCA_004027595.1 Dinomys branickii | reverse complement strand
TGACTAAATTTGCATGTCTGTATATGGGTCCATACATCTACAATTCGAAGATATCAATGGATAAAGCAACAACTACTGTTGAGACCATATCACCTTGTCTATAGATTAGTTGTGATTGTACTATTTTCTATGATAATGGGTGTCTGTTTGTCAATATGTTTTTGTACTTTTATGTTTCTAAAATAAAAAAAAAAAAAGCAATAATTATCAATCAGGATCCTATATACAACAAAAGTGTCTTTCAAATACGAAAACAACTGAAAGAATTTGTTGCTATCAAATCTGCTATAGAAGAAACTCTGGAAGGAGACCTTCAGGTATAAATGAGATACTAGAAAGAAACTCAAACCCATACAATTAAATAAAAAGAATCAGTGAAGAAAAGTTTAGGTTAAAAAAATTTAGGTAAATATAAAAGTATAAATATATTTCTATTGTAATTTTTATTCTTCCACATGACTTGAAAGACAATAATACAAAAAGTTATAAATCTATATTGATAGATATGGCATGTAAAAATATAATTTGTATAGGAAAATGTGAAGAAAAATGCCTTCATTGTATGAGAGCGAAATTTTTGCATATTATTGAAATATATACAAGGTTAGTGTGAATTTGAAGTAAATTGCTATATTGAGATGCTAATTATAACCCATACAGCAATCAACAAGAGAATAAAAATAGTAAAAGAAATGATAAAAGAAACAAAATGAAATCATACTGCAGAGAAAGGTAGTTATGCAAGAATAAAAGACATGTAAAATAAGGAATGCAATGTACACAAGAATAACTTCTTTATTGCTAATTGCATTAAACTTTAGTAGATTTAAACCACAAACTAAAACATAGAAAAAATGTATTTAAAAACATAACTATGCACTGTTTATAAGAAGCACACTTGGATTCAAAGATACAGCTAGGTATAAATTAAATGGATGTAAAAGATACATCACAGAAACAGTAACCAAAGCAGGGGCACATATACTAATATCAGAAAAAAACAGAATTTGAGACAAAGTTTGGTACAAAACATAACAAGTACATCTGACAATGACAAAAAGATCACTCCAGGGGGATAAATGTAGCAATAATAAACATACAGCTACTAACAACAAAACCCGAAAATATTTAAAACAAACATTGACAAAATTGAAGGGAGGATCAGACAGTCGTGCAGTTGTAATCCAAGATATAAACACCTATATTCAGTAATGGATAGAACAACTAGAGACAAGAACAAGAAAAGATGAAAGATAAACAACACTGGCCTGAGCCAAACTCCTTACCCCTAACATGCACATGTTGAAGTCCTAATCCCTATAACCTTCAAGTGTGGTTGTATTAGTACATGGTATTCTAGAGATAATTATTGTAAAACAAGGTCATGTGGATGAACTTTCTCCAATGTGAATGATGTCCTTATCAAATAAGGAGATTGTCACAAGCCTCTGCACATAGACTTACCTGGGGCAAGATTATATGAAGACACTGAAAGAAGATAATTTCCAAACCAAGAAAAGAGACCTCAGAATGAAGTGAATCCTATGATATCTGATCTCATACTGCAAACTTCCACATCTAAGGGGAAGTATATGTGTCATACAAGCCATCCACTCTGTTGTAGTTTGTTATGGAAATCCTAAGAAGCTGATACAAACACAACAGAACAATTAAACCAAATGTACATGTATACAGTACTTAATTTGCACCATACACTATTTTCTCAAAGACATATGGAGGATTTTCTAAGATAGACCATATATTGCATCATACAATAATTCTTAGTAGATTTAAAATGATTGATGTCATTCATAGTACATTCTATGACCACAAAGTAATTCATTCATAAATGAATACCAAAAATAAATTTGAGGAGTTCACAAATATATAGAAATTAGACAACACACTTCTAAAGAATCAATGAAGAAAAAATCAAGGAAGAAATAACAAGGGAGGTGAGCTAACACTTTGAGGTGAATGAACATAAACATGCCAAGATTGACAGAATCTAGCTGATGCAGCCTTAGAAAGGAAGTGATAGGCATATATTAGGAAAACTGAAAGACCTCAACTCAATAATATAAACTACCTTAGAATCTGGAAAAAAGAGAAACTTAAGCCTATGGTAACTAGAATAAAAATTAGATAGTAAAGATTACAACAGAAATCAATAACCAAACCAAAACCTGGTGCCTTGAAAAAGATCAACAAAGCTAAAAAGCATTTTGCTAGACTTAAAAGAAATGAGGAGATGCCAATTACTAAATGCAGGAATAAATAGCTCAATGTGGTGCTGCAGCCCTGTAAACCCAGCTGTGTGGAACACCGAGGAAGGAGAATCTCAAGCAGCTACACAGCCTGGGCCACACACGGAGATACTGTCTCAAAATTTAAACTTTTAAAAAAGGATGAGGCTATAGTTCAGTGGTAGATCCCACCTGGTTTCAATCCTCAGTGCCACAGAAGAACAAAGAATAATATATTAATAAACATTACAAAGAACAAATATATCAACAAATTAGATAAAAATATGCAAGATAAATTCTTAGAGAGACACAAAATATTGAAGTTCATCCTGGACAGAATAAGTTATCTTCAGAAACTTACAGTAATTAAGACATGTAATTAATCAACAATGAACTTATCACAAAGAAAAACCCATTATAAGGTCACTTCATTATCATTTTTAACAAATATTTATAGAAAAATGTATTGATATGATCAGCGTCCATTCTCCCCTGAAAAATTGTACTGCTTTCATTTTAGTTTTTATTAGTGCATGTTTGCAGTACCTGCAGTTTACTGTCATACTGGGGAATAGATATAGGCACCTAAGTAGCTTGTTTTTTCTTTTACTCCCCTTCCCTCTCTTTCCTTCTAATCCCCCTTTCCCCATTTGCCTTCCTGTGAATATCATTACTTAGCTCATGTTTATGGCATATAATGTTCATATTCATCAACGTTCTTAGGTTCCTGTACATGACGTATCTTTATTTTCAGAATGTGACGTTCTTTAGAAAACTAGGTAATTAAACTGTAATTAGTAAAATGAGGTCATCAGAAACACAGCATACCCTTAATCCAATGTAGCCAAGGTGCTCATACAGACAAGAGACCAGACAGACAGACACAGAGGTAAGAAATCCATGAGAACGGAGATGGCAGCTACCCCATCGCACACCAGGGACTATCTGAGGCTGCTGGAAGCTGGAAGATGCAACGCTAGAAAACAATTCTGACAATGTGTTAACCTCAGATTGTGACTCTGAAATTGTGCAAACATGAATTCCTGTTCTTCAGAACACAACGTTGGTGGTAATTAGTCATGGCAGCCTCAGAAAACTAATATAAACAACTAAAATCAATCATTTAGCAAGTTCTAATAGTCACACTGCTATGGAAAAGGAAACTTTTCAACTGTTACCCTTGCTGACAAGCCCCCTTATCCCATCCTGATAAGCAGGCAGCTTCACCGCATCCTACTATCTCACTCCCCAGCCAGCCAACATCACCCAGATGTGCAGAGCTTCAAACCTGTTGCCTTTGGGTAACCGCTTTCGTGCTGCCTCTGTAACTTAGCTTGCTTGCCTTTTCCCACCACAAGCCCTATGTCAAGCTCTCATATCCCAAGCTCGGAGCTCAGATTTCGGAGTGCTGAACTTCCCCTGAGTCCACTAGTATAACACAGCTTGATCCCCTCCACTTCTCCTACTGATGCTTGGTTTCTTTGCCTCTTGTAAACCTAGAATTGGTATAATAATAGTCCCCTGACTGAGGAGATCAACCATGCTGGCCCCTTGAGCCACCACATTGGAGTCAAAGAAGCACCTGCACGGGTGTGCTACTGGGATGGCGAACCTCTCACCTGATTGGTGAGACCGCCTTCTCTGGGAGGAGGACAGGACCCAGGGGTGCTTCAACATCCTCTTTACCAGACTTAGTGAAGAAGTGGACTGGTTCCCTGTGGGGATTTCTGGAGAAGGTAAGACCCCAGGGCCCCCAGTCCCAGGTCAGACTCATCCCTATGGTTAGAAGGGGAGGCTAATTGCCTCCCAGAGTCTCATACCAGAGGCTCCACCTAGTCAGGAAACTCCTGCAATGGGGGAAGGAACGTCATAACCTCCGAGTGATTGCCTGAGTGAGTGAATGTGAGCATATTTGTGGGTCCACAGTGTAAGCTACAGAGTCTACGTGGGCCCTGACCTGCAGTTCCATGGTGACTGACATCCGAAGACATACCAGTGATTCACTTCCCATAACAGAGGCTGAGCAGTCAGGGGTTTATACTGTGCATCTTAGTCAGGATGCCGAAGCTCCCGCAAGGGGCCTGGCCAGGTGGGCATATGCATGGCTTCCTTGGGAAGCTCCCCACTTTTGTCTGTCACTGCACTATTCACAGGAGGGAAGCTCACAGGATGGAGACCACACTTTCCAACCCCACTGTCCTAGACTGTATGATCAAAAACTCAAGGAAGGGCTTCAACTGTGATTATGGTGTTGAAATGAAACCCGCCAGGCTTAGTACCCTTTGCAAGGTAGGATGGCCCCCACTCAAGGTAGGATGGCCACCAGAGGGAACCCTGGATGCCAATGTGGTCCCAGCTGTATGCAAAGTTCCATACAAAGACTCCTGGTTGGAGGACACTCAGAGTCTCCCACTATGGGCACAGCTCTGAGAGGAAAAACAGTTCAGGGCAAGGCCTTCATCACCCAGGGCCCCAACCCAAACTGAGCCTCCCAGAGCCCTAGTGAGTGCCTTCCCAGGCAAACCTCACTACTGTTTAGAGATGCCCTTACCCTCCCACCAGCTGCACCACCCTCAAGAGTTAAAATGCGGTAAGAAAAATGCATCCTGTTGCTAAATTCTACAAAAGAAAAAGAAAGACCTCTAGGCCTAGCTGGCATTTGACCAGAGACTGAGTGAGGCTCCTAGGTGCACTCAGAGTCCCAATGCTAAGGGCCAGAGCCTGACAAAGGCTGACAGCATAGCTGCCCAAGAAACTAGATGCCATGGCAACAGGATGGCTGCCATGTCTCTGTGTCCAGTAGCCACAGTTGCCCTCATCAAGGAAGCTAACAAGCAGACCCTGGGAGAAGCCATACAAGTAAAGGTCCCACACTCAGACAAGACCTTGATGAACAGCCAGGGACATAAATGGCTCTCCAATGCCAAAATGACCCAGTACTAGGGCCTATTCTGTAAAATTCCTCAAGTGGCCTTGGAGACTGTTCAGACCCTAAACCCAGCCACCTTTCTGCCAACTGAAGAGAGGCCGCCAGACTATGACTGTGAAGAGGTCACCATGTTTTACAGCTGCCCCAACCTCGGTGAGATCCCAGAGCCCAGACCAGGTGCCCTTTTGTTACTGACTGCAGCCACTTCATTCAGGGTGGAGAACATCTACATAGCACTCAGTCACCAGCACTGAACAGGTCACTGAGCCTGGCCCACGCACTCCCTAAGAGTTGGTCTGCTCCAAGAGCAGAACTCTATCACCTCATTTGGGCTCTCCAATGGGCAAGACAAAAAATTATCAACAACTACGTTGGTTCTTAGTATGCCTTTTCCACATCCCTTATTCACAGAGCTATGTACAAAGAAAGGGATCCACTGACAACACAGGGGAAGAATTAAAAGCAAAGAAATTCTCCATGTCCTAAAGGCCATCTAGAAACCCAAACAGGTCACAGCCATACATTGCAAAGACATCAGGAGGGACAAAACCTATTACAAAAGGAAATCAACTGGCAGATCAGACAACAAGAAACGGCATAAATGTCCATCTCAAATATAACCCCGTATCCATAGCCCTCCTTGTCCTGACCCCTGAAGAGGTCAATGCCTTCAGTTGTCCCTTTAGGAAGCATTACTGACTCCTGATCAAGTCTCACAGACAGAATGGGGCACAGGGAACCCAAGTAAGTGACCAGTGGGGGTACTCTCCTGAGAAAAGACACTTGGCACAGAAGAACAGAGCTTTCAAATCAGAGGATGATGACTGACATCCCAGGATCAAAGACCTTTCATACCCCCACAGATTGCTTCTTCTTTGTCCAAAAAGACCACAAGAAAATCCATCTATGAAAAACAGCTGTAGAGACTTGTTGAGCCGATACTTCTATGTTCCCCAACTGTTCCCCTCTGTGCCACTATATGCCAAAGGTGCCTGATCTGCATCAGAACAACCCACCACAAAAGCCAAAACCTGCTCCGGAAATACAATACACTGGGACCTCCCCCTTTAAAGACTTAGAGGTCGAATTACAGAGATAAAGCTATGCCATGGCTACAAATATCTGCTAGTCCTCATCTGTACGTACTCAGGCTGGGTACAGGCCATAACTACATGGACAAAAAAGCCCAAGAGGTGGCCAAGGTCTAACTACAAGAAATCATTCCCCAGTACAGGCTGCCCTCATTATCAAGAATAACCATAGACCCGCTTCATTGCAAAAATAACACAGATTTTAGCAAATCTGCTAAAAATCACATAAAATCTCCACGCAGCCTATAGACCTTAAAGTTCAGGAAAAATAGAGTGCATAAATCACACCCTAAAACCTGCTCTCGCCAAATTCTGTCAGGAAACTCACATATCCTTGGTTGACATGCTGTCCCTGGCCCTACTACAGCCCCAGTATATGCCAGGACCATTCGGCTACTCCCCTTACAAAATTCTGTTCAGAAGGCCCCCTCCCTAATTAGAGGCTTCAAAGGAAATATCAGACAGCTGGAAAAATCAAATCTGACTTCTAAATTACAGGCTCTAGGAGAAGTGTTCTCTTACATGAATAAGGTTGTTCCCAAGAGAATTCCAATCACTTCAGGCAGCCCTGCACACCTGTTCCTACCAGAGGATTCACTTTGAGTCAAAAACCCTTTAGCCTGTTTGGACAAGGTGTCACACTCTTGTGTGTGTCACCCCAACTGCTATGAAAGTGACAGGTATTGTCCCTTGTGTAAACCACAGAGCCATCCTGGAGACTCCTCAGCCACCAGGACTGCTCACTGGACCCACAAGACCCCTGAAAATTCAACTCCAGTGGATTTCACCTCAACACAGCATGACCTCAAAGGTGCCATTGGGAGAGGACAGCCTTGCTCTAGTCACACCAGAAGCTGACCAGTTTATGCATGGCAGATGCTTGATGATGCTGTGCTCAGGAGGAGACCCACCTCATAAAAGCTAAATATAAACTAAAAGGGACCTTTCCTAACCGGGGATACTCTGTGTAACCTCTCTCTGGAGGAAGTCACATTATTTTCCTTTTCCTGCCCTCCCTTGATAGAAAGCCCCTGACAGATAAGACACGACTCAGACACCCCTGTTTTTACTGTCCTCTATCTGTGGATTCTACTTTCCATCCTGCTGGTGCTACAACTACGTTACTTCTTGCCTCCAGAGAGGAATCACTTCCTATGTATCCAGTGGCATAGTCTGTACAGTCCTCTTATTCCCCACTGAGGGTCTCCCACCAGTCTTCCCACAGACGCCCAACTGTCTGTAGAAGACAGTGAGGTTTACCAACTCCTTATTCAAGTCTAATGCCTCTCTGACTAAACATGTTGGTTTTCTATCTCTATGTCTGCAGCTACCTACACGGCCTCTCCAATCCCTCCCAGTCTCTGTCCTCACCAACCTTAAATACCATTCCCAAAATGAAACAGGAGGCCCACTGCCCAGATCTTAGCCATACATAGATATAGGCTCCTCAAAATGTTGATGTCATATATGAAAATATAGGGCTATCCAAGGGAGGAATTCTGGGAGAAACAAAACTTTTCAACTCTGATGCCCTTGCTGACAATCCCCTTTTTCCCATCCTGGTAAGCCAGCAACTTCACCACATCTTACTCTCACTCTCCAGCCAATGAAGGTCACCCAGATGTGCAGAGCTGGAAACTTGTTGCCTTTGGGTAACTTCCACTGCTCTGCTTCTGTAACTTAGCTCGCTTGCCCTTTCCCACCAGAAGCCCTATATAAAGTTCTCATACCCAATGCTCAGGACTCAGATTTTGGAGTTCTGAGCTCCTCTGGGCCCACTAGAATAACACAGTATGATTCCTGCCACTTCTCCTAGGGTCATTTGGTTTCTTTGCCTCTGGTAAACCTAGAACTGCTATAACAACATCACAGTAAATTACAGGGAAAAACATTCTGATATATAAATAATCACCTTCATTGTTTCCAGGGATATTGATGTCGCTTAGAATGAGAAAATGAATAGGAATTTCAATGCAAGTGAGGCTTCAGTTCTTATTCAGAAAACCATAAAACCATATTGACGCCTGAACAGCTTCAGGAACATTGGTGAGCCACCCCTCTACCCCACACACACACCATCACAGGAGGCATGCTGAGTCTCATACAGTTTTGGGAGCCTCGCTGACCATACCCCAACCCCCACACCTTTGTGGGAACTAAGCTGAGCCCCAGTGAGATTCAGAAGCCTTGGTGACTGTACCCCCAACACACCATTGCTGGAGCCATGCTGAGCCTGGGAATCTTCAAGATCTTTGAAAATGACAAAATGAAGGAGGAAAATGTAATGGTAGACCTCTACCCCACCAAGAACAAGTCCAGGAGACACCAACATAGAAGCTTAGAAGTGACACACCTGAAATGTCTGAAATGATAGCAACTGAAGAAAAGAAACAACTCTATCAGACTATAGAGGAAATCAGATCAGAAATAATTTCTGAGGTAAAGAAAGATATGATAATAATAATGAAAGAACTGCTCAGCACATCTAAAGTAGACAGATAAAAAAATAGAGGACCATAGAAAAATGATGGAAACCGTGAATGAGCAATATAGGAAAGAAATGGAATGCATGAAACAGATTCAAGCAGATATCCAGAAAATTAAAAATTCCATCAAAAACAGAGAAGACCACTTGAATGCAGTTGAAGATAGACTTTCAGACCTTGAAGACGGCATTGCAGCTGGTGACCATGAAAGGAAAGATCTCTTAAAGATAACAAGGAACCAGGAAATAACAATTCAATAGCTGCAAGAAGATGAAAGCTAAAACAAATTAAGACTAATAGGTGTCAATGAAAGAGCAGGAGTCAACACAAATGACATAAAAAGACTATTTGCAGAAGTAATAGCAGAAAATTTCCCAAGCATGGAAAAAGAATCTGACATACAGTAACTGGGGCATACAGGACTCCAATTATCCATAACCAAAATAAATCCACACCCAGACATATAATATTCAAAATCCAAAAACTTCAGCAAAAGAACAGAATATTAAAAGCTGTTAGAAAAAGAAACAGATCACCTACAAAGGAAAACTTGTCAGAATCCTGGCAGATTTCTTAACACAAAAAATCAAATAAAGAAGAGCTTGGAGCAAAGTATTTCAGGTCTTGATAGAAAACAGCTTCCAACCCAGGTTGATGTACCCTATAAAACTATCCCTGAAAATTAATGGAGAAATAAAATATTTCCATGATAAACAACTGAAGAAATTCATGAGAGCTAAACCAACCCTACAAAGAGTATTGAAAGATATTCTAGAAAGAGATAAAAATTACCACAAGTTCAAGAACAATAGTAGAAAGGAAGCACCAAGCAGAGAAAGCAATTAAACAGAAGGAGAAAAGTAGGGAACCAACAGTAGAAAAACAATATGACAAAGATAAGCCAATACATATCAGTTATAACTATTAAGGCAAACAGCCTCAATTCACCAATCAAAGGAAACAGACTGGTACAGTGGATCAAGAAACAAAATCCAACAATATGATGTACACAAGAAACACATTTAACTCAAAAAGAAATTCATAAACTAAAAGTTAAAGGATAGAAGAAAATACGCTTTGTGATCGGAACGCAGAAGAAAGGAGGAGAAGCTAACCTGTTTGCAAACAATGTCTTCAAACCAAGAATGATCCAAAGAGATAAGGAAGGCCACTACATATTTGTTAGAGGAAAACTGCAAGAAGAAGAGATAACAACGGTAAATATCTCTGCACCAAATACAGGAGCACCCAACTATATAAGACACATTTTAACAGACATGAAAAATCAAGTAAGCAGTAACACAATAACAGGGGCCTCTAACAGCCCATTGTCACAAAGATATAGATCTACTACACAAAAAATCAGGGAAGAAATACCAGAACTCAACCAAATTTGTGAACAAATGGACTTGATAGAACTTTACCAACATCATCAAAATACACACTTTTCTCAGCTACACAAGGGATGGTCTCTAAAATAGACCATATACTAGCTGATAAAATCCTCCTCAAACTCTTTAATGAAATTGAAAGAGAAGGAATTCTTCATAACTCAGGCCTGGAGGTAAGTATTACCCTGATACCAAAACCAGAGAAACACCCACCAAAAAAAAGAGAACTATAGGCCAATTTCCCTAATGAACATAGATGCAAAAATTCTCAACAAAATACTAGAAAACAGAATACAACAAATCATCAAGAAGATTATATACTATGACCAAGTGGGATTCATCCCAGAAATGCATGGATGGTTCAATAAAAGCAAATCAATTAATATAATACACCATATCAGTAGAGCCAAAGATAAAAATCATACAATCACTTCAATGGATGCAGGAAATGCTTTTGATAAAGTCCAACAGTCATTCATGGTGAAAAAAAAGCTATAGAAAACAGGAATAGATGGTCTTTACCTCACTATGGTAAAAACCACAAATGACAAACCAACAGCCAACACTATACTAAATGGACAAAAAAAATGAAAGCTTTCACTTTAAAATCAGAATAAGACAAAAATGTCCACTGTCACCACTCCTATTCAATATAGTTTTGGAAATATTAACCAGAGCAATTATATAACAGAGAGAAATAAAAGAAATAGGGATAGGAGAGTAAGAAATGAAATCATTAGTTGAAAATGACATGATATTCCAAATAGAAGACCCAAAAAACTCCAACAAAAGGCTTAAAGTTTTAATAAGCAAATTCAGTAACATAGCTATGTACATAGTCAGCACTCAAAGATCAATAGCATTCCCATATACAAACAACAAATACACTGAGAGAGAAATTAGGGAAACCACACCTTTCACAATAACATACAAAAAAATGAAACACTTAGGAATCAGTCTAGCCAGGGAAGTAAAAGATCTATATAGTGAAAATTACAGTTCTCTGAAAAAAGAGATTGAAGATTTCAGAAATTGGAAAAATATTCCTTGCTCAGCAATATGAGGAACCATCATTGTATAAATGGCCATTATCCCAAAATTACTGTACAGATTAAATGCAATCCCGATTAAAATACCATTAGTATAATTTACAGATCTAGAGAAAGTATTCCTAAAATTCACCTGAAACCAGATCAGATCTAGAATAGCAAAAGCAATCTTGGGCAATAAAGAAAAGGCAGGAGGTATCAAAATCCTTGACTGGAAATTATACTACAAAACTACTGAGATAAAATCAGCATGGTACTGGCAATAAAAAATAGACCTGAGGATCAGTGGAACAGATTAGAAGATATAGACACAATTACAAACACACTCAGCAAACTTGTCTATGAAAAGGGGTCAAATATGTTCACTAGAAGAAAGAAAGCCTCTTTAATAATTGGCGCTGGAAACACTGGCTTTCCACATGCCAAAGACTAAAACTAGAGCAATGTCTAAAGCCATGCACTGAACTAAAGTCAAAATGGATCAAATATATAAATATTAAAACAGAAATACTAAATCTACTGGAAGGCAAAGTAGGTAGAAATCTTGAGGACACAGGGGTAGCCAGAGAGTTCATGAACAAAAACCAACTTACATGGGAAATACTTCAAATAAGCAATCACTGGGATCTCATCTTATTGAAAACTTTTTGCATATCAAAGAAATCACCCACAGGGTGAAAAGAAAACCCACAGAATGGGGAAAAATGTTAGCTAACTGTCCTTTACACAAAGGACTTCTATCTAGAACTTACAAGGAATTTAAAAACATCAGGCCCCCAAAAGTCAAAGACCCAATCCAAAATGGGCATCTGAAATGAATACACACTTCCTAGATGAATAAATACAAATGGCAAATAAATAAAAGATTTTCAACATCATTTGTCATTACAGAAATGCAAATGAAAACATGGATATTCCATCTCACTCCATGAAGAATGGCTATCATCAAGAAATCAACCAATAACAAATGCTGGAGGGGCTGTGAGGGGAAAAGGAACCCTTCCCCATTACTAGCGATAGTGTAGATTGGTGAAACTACTGTGAAAATCAGTGTGGAGAGTCTTCACAAAACTCGGGGTATAGGTCCCACTTAACCCAGGTATTCCCCTTCTGGGTATTTTTCCAGAAAAACTGAAAACACCATACCACAGTGCTATATGCACACCCATGTTTATAGCAGCACAATTTGTCATAGCTAAATCTTGGAAACAGCTCATATGCCCATCAACAGAAGAATGGATAAAAAGATGTATTTTTATACAATGGAGTATTACTCAGCTATAAAGGGAGATAAACTGGAGCCTTTTATAGGTAAATGAATGCAACTTAAGACCATACTCATAAGTGAAATAAATAAGACCCACATTTATAAACATTATATTGTTTCCCTAGTGTAAGAACCTAAAAGAGTAAATAAAACCCAAAACATACAATAGATATTGTGAAAGGGAAAGAAATTGCTTGAAAGGAAGGAACAATTGGGATGAGGGAAAGGAGAAAAGACAAAAATATGGAAAGAGGAAAAATATATATAGATGTATATACAAGGATAGCTGGGATCATTTTACTGCTGTTGTCTATTTGTTTTATGAAAGGCATAGTTAATGCTTACATTTTTTGGCCAATTTTGCATGCTTATATATGGTAATCTGAACAACTAATTTGAAGATAACAATATGAAATACAACAACCATTACTGAATTCATGCCATCTTGTTTAGTGAATATCTGCATCATTTCTAATGTTTTTTAATTATTTTTATTCTCTTAAGTGGTTTGATCGATCTTGCATTCTTATATCTGGTAATCTGAGAAGCTTCCTTGAAGATAATAATATGTAATATCACAACCACTGTTCATTCCTATCATCTTGGTTTGAAATTGCATACCATTTTTGTTTTCATGTTGTTTTGTTTTTGTCTCTGTTGCTTATTTTATTTTTTCTCTATAAAATAAAAAATGATAAAAAGAAAACCATAAAAGCAAAGCATAGCAGGACATGCAGACGCATTGCATCATGGGCCAACAGTGCTTCAGAGGAGAGATGAAGGTCTGGCCTCGGTCACTGGCACTGAGAGAAGAAAGAGGATCTTCAGAAAAGAAAATTGGAGAAAGAGAAATGAAAGGGAGACCATAAAGGGAGGGAAATGAGGATAAACTCGATGTATAAGAAGTTTACTTTCAGTAAGTTTTGCTGAGTAATGGACAGTTCGTGCACTTCCCTGTCTGTCGATGACAGGACCCTCTTCTTCTGGAATGGAAGTATGCTCTGACTCTTATAACCCCTGGGATTGGCAGAGAACAGTATCAGCTCCCGGAAAATAGGATATTTGGGGTTATGGATGTATTTGATTATCACTGTGATAGGTGACACACAGGAAAAGAAAAGGAAATTTAAAATGTGAGTAACAAGAGACAAAATCAAGACCAGGAGTCAAAGATGTGGTCCCTGAGGCTCCAATGTTTAACCTGAAAAAAAAATGAGTCTGAGTTCAGACAAATGCTAAACCTAGTCTGTAAAATGGGGATAATCCTGGCTGTTTATTTATAAATTTATTCTAATAATTAAAGAAGAAATTGTATACAATTCCTGGATGTCTAGCACTTGTGGACATTAAGTACCAACCACTGCTCTTAACAACCACACAGGACTCAGTTTATAAATAGTCCCAGATGAGGCATAGAGGTGGCAAGGGGCAGGCCTGGGACACACACCATCATCTTCTCAACCATTTGCCTCCTGCTTGACACAGTACTTAAGACACACTACACATTTCCTGAACATTAAGTATTAAAATTAATTGACTCAAGCAGAGCGCACTCCTGTAATCCCAGCACTCGGGAGGCTGAGGCAGGAGAATCGATGTGAGTTCGAGACCAGCCTGGGCTACAAAGTGAGCTCAAACCCAGCCTTACCTGCATAGCAAGACCTTGTCTCAAAATGACAAATAAATAAATAAATAAAAGTACATTGACTCTAATTCCTGGAAATATCTCCAGGACTGTACATGCTTGTCAGAGAAATCCTTTCTTGGACTAATCTGATGTTTACCTATTTACTACCTTCCTGTCTGTTTCCCTCCCATTAGTCTCTCCAATTAAGTACTCAAAATCTTCATTCTGTCAAAGGCCATACATGGTTTTAAATTTGTTTTTGTTTTTGTTTTTTCAGTACTGAGGATGAAACTCAGGATCTTGCGCTTGCCAGGCAGGTGCTTATTCCACTGAGCTACACTCCGAGCCCTTTAAAATTTATGTTCACTGAGAGAAAATTCATGAGCAGTACTATTAATTGCTCTAAACCATACATTGATGCCACAAGTAGCAAATTCATACTGTCTACAGGCCTTCTTTGTTTAGGCCCTGGGGATGTTCATCACATTCAACATAGAACTTCCTCCCCACTGAGCAATGCCCCCTTCCATCCCTGTGAATGGGCAGTCTGATTTCAATTTCTGTTTGCTTATTTCTAATAACTCACAGAACAGAACCATAGAAAATGTGTCGTCTTGTTTCTAACTTTTTTAGAAAACATACTGTAATGTTTTCAAGCTTCATCTACTTCTTAGTGTGTATCAGTTCTTCATTCCTTTTTATAGAAAAATATGTCATTGTATCACCATACTATAACTTGCTTAATTTTTTATCCATTGATGAGCATTTGGGATGTTTCCACCATTTGGCTTTTGGGAATAGTGCTGTTATGCATATTAACATTAAATATTTATGAATGCATAAATAATAGAACCTGCCTTCAATCCTTGAACTACATATTTAGGAATGAAATTGCTGATTCATAAGCTTTGTCCATGTTTAATTCTTCAAGACACATCCAAACTCTTCCACAGTGGCTGAGATATTTGACATGTCTACCAATAAAGCTGCACAAATGTTCAACTTTTGTACATCCACATCCTAGCATATGATTTCTATTTCTCTTATATAACTAATGATGTTGATATCTTTGCATGTATAGGTTTGGGCACTGCACTGTCCATTTTAATTGAGTTTATTTTTGTTGTTGACTTATAAGAGCTCTTTATGCATTTTAGATACAGTTTATAAATGTTTTCCATCTTTGGGGTTCTCTGCATAAAACCATATTATCTTTAAACAGAAGCTAGTTTTCTTCCTCCTTTTAAATTGGAATATATTTTATTTCTTTTACTTGCCTGATTAATAACAGTCTAATAATCACAGTGGCAAAAATACAATTCTTTTTTCTAATTGTAGGGGGAATATTTTCAATATTTTATTATGAAGTGTGTTTCCTGTAAAGTTTTCAGAAATGTCCCTTATTATGTTAAATATTTTCCATTCTTTTCTTACTTTTTGGAATGCTTTTCTGAATCATGAAAAAGTATTGGATTCTGTCAAGCGCTGTTTATCCATTACCTAAGGTCATCATCTGGATTTCCTTCAACACATTGCTAAAGAATTATTTTACTTTGATTATCTTACGCTGAACCACCCTTGAATTCCTCAGTAAATCCCAATTGGTCATGCTGTCTAATCTCTTTAACACTGTTAGATTGTTTGTTCATATTTAGTTGTGAAATTTTGGATCTGTATAAATGATACTAATTTGTAGGTTTTTTTCTCTTGTGATGTCTTTACCTTCGATATCAAAGTAATGTTCATCTTATGAAATAAGCTATGAAGTGTTTCTTCTATTTTTGGGAGAATTTTAGAAGAATTAACATTAGTTATTCTTTTAATGTAGTAAAATTAAAAAATGAAAGCATGTATTCCTGGACTTTTTAAAATAGGTCTTTGATTATTCAATTTCCTTACTAGCAAGTAATCACCTATATAGCAATATAGGTCTAGTGAAATTTACTAAATCTTATTTGGTCCGTTGTTATTTTTGTGCTTTTATGAATTTGTTCATTTCATGTAGGTTATCTGATTTTTGATGTACCATTGTTTATAGCACCACTTACAATGTTTTCATTTGTATAACTTTAGTAGAATTGCCTCACGAGAATTTCAGATTGTAGTTCTTTGCAGTGTCATTGCCACTTGTCAATTTTGTTAGTCTTTTCAAAGAACCAACTTTGTTTTCTCTTGCAATCTGTATTTCATTTATCTTTCCTTTAATATGTAACATTTCCCTCCTCCTACTAGCTCTGGGTATAATTTGTTCTTTCTATGCCTATTTTTTGAAATATAAAATTAAATTATCCACTTGAAGTCTCCTTTCTGGTTATTTTTTTTTATTTTATTTTAAAGATGATGTCTATTGGTTTACTGAAAGGAAATGTTTTTTTTTTTTCGGTTTTTTTCTCTTGACCAATTTTGCATGCATATGTCTGATAATCCAAACTTCCTTCTTTTTTATTGCAGATTTTAACTAAAAATTTCCTTCAGAGCAGTTTTCATCCACACCACAACTCTTTATGTTAACTTTTGTTAGCACTCTGCACAAAGTATTTTCTTTTTTTTATTTTAAAAGTAAAAGAACAAAAACATATTAACAAACAGACAGCTATTTACAAAGTAGCATAAGAATAGTACAATCAAAACTGGGTTACAGACAAGGTGAAAGGGAATTAACAATGGTTGTTGTATTACATACTGATAACTTAAAAGTATATGCTCAGGAAAACAAATATAGACATGCAAGACTGAGCAAACAACTAACCATTAACTGTTCCTTACAATAACGTGATGTAAGTCAGTAGTACAACTATGTTAGCCGTCCTGCACATACATACCTACATACATAATTATCCCCTTCTTCCTTTTCTCCTTCCCCCCATCCCAGCTGCTTTCTACTTTCGAGCAGTTTCCTTTCACTCCACACTGCTTATCATACCTCTTAATTTATATTCACACTTTCAGGTTCCTACACCAGTGATACAATATGCTGGTTATGCATGCACATCTGATTTACTCCACTTGTGAGTATGGTCTCTAGTTGTGACCATTTACCTATAAAAGCCTCAAGATTGTCTTTCCTTATAACTGAGTAATATTCCATTATATAAAAATGCTACAGTTTTTTATCCAGTACTCAGTGGATGGACGTTTGGGTTGCTTCATGATTTACCAATTACAAATTATGTTGCTATAAACATGAGTGCACATATGTCACTGTAATATGATGTTTTCAGATCTTCTGGGAAAATACCAAGAGGAGAAATAGCTGGTTTGAATGGGACCTCTAGACCTAGTTTGCTGAGGAATCTCTAAATGGATCTCCACAGTGATTTCACCAGTCTGCATTCCCACCAGCAGTGGAGAAGACTTCCTATTTCTCCACAGCCTTACCAGCAGTTGTTATTGGCTGATTTCTTAATGCTATCCATTCTTATTGAGGTGAGATGAAATCTCAGTGTTGTTTTAATTTGCATTTCTCAAATGACTAATGATGTTGAACATTTTCTCATGTATTTATTTGCCATTTGTATTTCTTTATCTGAGAAGTGTGCATTCATCTCAGATGCCCATTTTAGCAATGGGTCTTTGAATTTGGGGAGGTTCATGTTTTTTAATTCTTTATGTGTTCTACATAGGAGACCTATGTCTGAGGGGCAGCCCACTAGAAATTTTTCCCAATTTGTGGATTTTCTTCTTACTCTGCTGGTGATTTCTTTAGATATGCACAAAACTTTTCAGTAAGAGAGGTCCCACTTGTTGATTCTTTGAAGTATTTCCTTTGTGGTTTGATTTTTGTTCATAAACTCTCTGCCTACTCCTATGTCTTCAAGATTTTTACCTACCTTCTCTTCCAATAGATTTAGTGTTTCTGTTTTAATATTGAGATCTGTGATCAATTTTGACTTGAGTTTGGTGCATGGTGATAGACTTGGGTCTATTTTCAGTCTTTGGCAAGAGGCAAGCCAATTTTTCCAGCACCGTTTCTTAAAGAGCCTATCTTTCTTCCAGGGAGTTTGTTTGGACCCTTTGTCAAAGATTAGGTGGCTGAGTGTGTTTGTGGTTGTGGCTGCATCTTTCAGTCTGTTCCATTGACCCTCTGGTCTGTTTTTTAGCCAGTACCAGGTTGATTTTATTACAGTAGCTTTGTAGTATAATTTCAGGTCAGGGATTGTGATTCGACCTGACTTGTCCTTGTTGCCCAGGATTGCTTTTGCTATTCTGGGTTTCTTCTGATTCCAGATGAATTTAAGGAATGTTTCCTCTAGATCTGTGAGGTATGCTTATGGTAGTTTAATGGAAATTGCATTAAATCTGTACAATAGTTTTGGTAATATGGCCATTTTCACAATGTTGGTTCTTCCTATGCATGAGGAAGGACTATATTCCATTTATTGAAATCCTCTTTGATCTCTTTTTTCAGAGTACTACAGTTTTCATTGAATAGATCTTTTATATCTTTTGTTAGATTGTTTCCTAAATGCTTCATTTTCTTAGACGTTATTGTGAAAGGTATGGCTTCCTTAATTTCTCTCTCAATCCGTTTGTTGTTTGTGTGTAGGAATGTTATTGATTTTTGGGTGTTGACTTTGTATCCTGCTACACTGCTGAATTTGTCAGTTAATTCAAGGAGTCTTCTTGTGGAGTTTTTGGGGTCTTCCACATAAAGTATCATGTCATCTACAAGTAGTGATAGTTTTACTTCTTCCTTTCCTATTCTTATCCATTTTATTTCTCTCTCTTGTCTAATTGCTCTGGCTAATACTTCCAGAGCTATGTTGAATAGGAGTGGTGACAGTGGACATCCTTGTGTTGTTCCTGACTTTAAAGTGAAAGCTTTCAGTTTTTATCCATTTAGTATGATGTTCGCTGTTGGTTTGTCATAAATGGCTTTGATCAGACTGAGGTAAAGGCCATCTATTCCTATTTTCTCTAGGGTTTTGATCATGCATGCATGTTTGACTTTGTCAAAAACTTTTTCCACATCTATTGAGATGATCATGTGTTTTTTCCTCTGGCTCTATTGATATGGTATATTATATTAATTGATTTGCATACATTGAACCATCCCTGCATTCCTTGAATGAATCCAAACTGGTCATGGTGTGAATCATAATTTTCTTTATGATTCACTGCATCCTGTTTGCTAGTATTTTACTGAGTATCTTTGCATCTATGTTCGTCAGGGAGATTAGTCTATAGCTCTCTTTCTTGGTTAGATCTTCCTCTGGTTTTGGTATCAGTACAAATCTTGCCTCCAGAAGTAAATTAGGGAGAATTGCTTCCTTTTCAATTTCACTGAAGGGTTTGAGGAGTGTTGGTATTAAATCTTCTCTGAATATTTTATAGAATTCTGCTGTGAGTCCATCAGGACCTGGGCTTTTCTTTGTCAGTAAGTTTTAAATCACATTTTCAATCTCATTAATTGATGTTGGGTTGTTCAGGATTTTTATATCTTCCTGATTCAACTTTGGTAATTCTTACATATCTAAGAATCTGTCCATTTCTTCTGATTTTTCTATCCTATGAGAGTAAAGATTTTCAAAGTAGGTATTAATGATCTTTTGAATTTCTACTACAGGATCTGTATTGATTTCACTCTTTTCATTCCTTATTGAATGAATTTGAACTTTTTCCTTTCTTTTTTTGATAAGGTTGGCTAAGGTTTTATCAATTTTATTTATTCTTCCCAGGAACCAACTCTTGGATTCATTTATTCTTTGTAGTGTTTTCCTTGTCTCAATTGCAATTTCTGACCTGATCTTTATAATCTTCTCTCTCTTTTGAGCTTTGAGCTTGACTTCTTCTTTTTCTAAAAGTTTGAGGTACAGAATTAGATTATTTATTTGTTCTCTCTCTGTTTTCCTTATGTGTAAGTTTACTGTTATAAATTTCCCTCTGAGAACTGCTTTCATTGCATCCCACAGACTCTGGTAGGTTGTATTTGCATTTTCATTTGTTTGTAGGTATTTTTATATTTCTTCTTTAATTTCTTCTATGACCCACTGGTTGCTCAAGAGGTTGTTGTCTAATTTCCAAGTGTTTATGGTGTTTGGGGAGTTCCTTTTGTCATTAATTTCCAATTTCATTGCACTGTCATCAGATAATATGTATGGGATAATTTTAATTCTTTTGCATTTAGGTAGGTATGCTATACGAGCTCGAATATGGTCTATTTTCAAGAATGTCCCATGTGCAGCTGAGAAACATGTGTATTCTGATGTTGTGGGGTGGAACACTCTGTATACATCTACTAAGTCCATTTGCTCACAGATTTGGTTCAGGTCTGTTGTTTATTTGCTGTTTTTTCTTTTTTTTTTTTTTTTTTTTTTTTTTTTTTTTTTTTTTTTTTTTTTTTTTTTTTTTTTTTTTTTTTTTTTTTGTCTAGCTAACCTGTCTCTGCATCAAAGGGGTGTTTAGGTCCCTTATTACAATAGTGTTATTGATTATTTGATTTTTCATGTCTGTTACGATTTGACATATACAGTTTGGTACTCCAATATTTGGTGCATACTTGTTTAGGATTGTTATCTCATCCTCTTGCAACTTTCTCCTAACTAGTATGTAGTGATCTTCTTTATCTCTTTTTATTGCTTTCGGTTTGAAGTTTACATTGTCTGCAAACATAACAGCTACCCCTGCTTTTTTCTGGGAGCCTGTTGCATAGAGAATTGTTTTCCATCTTTTGACATTGAGTCTATGGATTTCCTTTTGAATGAAGTGTGTTTCCAGTATGCAGCATATTGTGGGATTTTGTTTCTTAATCCATTCTGCCAGTCTGTTTCTTTTGACTGGTGAATTAAGGCCAATTACATTAATGGTTATAACTGATATATGTTGACTTATCCTTGTCATGCTATTTACTTGCTGTTGGTTTCCTATTTTTGCCATCTGTTTAAATGCTTGCTCTGCATGAGGGTTCCTTTCTATTGTTGTTCTTGAGATGGTGGTCTCTTTTTTCTCCGTCTGTAATATCTTTTAGTACTTTCGAAATGTTCGTTTGGCACTCATGAAGTTCTTCAGTTGTTCTTTGTCATGGAAATATTTTATTTCTCCATTGAATTTCAAGGACAGTTTTGCAGGATACATCAGTCTGGGTTGGAAGCTGTTTTGTCTCAGAACCTGTAATACCTCACTCCAAGTTCTTCTTGATTGCATGGTTTATGTTGAGAAGTCTGCGTGATTCGGATGGTCTTTCCTTTATAGGTGATCTGTTTCTTTTCTCTAGCAGCTTTTAATATTCTGTTCCTTTGCTGGGTATCTGAGATCTTGATTATTATATGTCTGTGTGTGGTTTTATTTTGGTTCTGGACAGATGGAGTTCTATATGCCTCATTTACTGCACATCACAATCTTTTTCCATGCCTGGGAAATTTTCTGCTATTATTTCTGCAAATATTCTTTTTATCTCATTTGTGTTGCCTCCTGATGTTTCATTGACTCCTATTACTTGGACATTATTTCTCTTTGCTTCGTCTTGCAGCTGTTGGATTGGTTTCTCCTGGATCCTTGATGATTTTAAGAGATCCTTCTTTTCATGATCGCCAGCTGCCATGCTGTCTTCATGATCTGAAATTCTATCTTTGGCTTCATTCAAGCGGTTTTGCATGCTTTCAGTGGAAGTTTTGATATCCTGGAAATCTCTATGAGTGTGTTTCATGCTTTCTAATTCATTCCTAAACTGCTCATGTAATGTTTCCATCTGTTGCCTGTGTTCATCTGTCTGTTTCTTCTCTAGATATGTGGAGCATTTCTTTGATTATTATAGTCATTTCATTTTTTTGCCTGAGAGATTATTTCTGATCTTATCTCTTCTATGGCCTTATGGAGCTGTTTCTTTACTTCAGATGTGATCATTTCAGTGATTTCAGGTATGTGGCTTCCAACTTCTCCTATGTCAGTGTCTCCTGGACTTGTTCTGGGTGGGTTGAGTTCTGAAACTACATTTTGCTCCTACATCCTGTCATCTTGGATGTCAAATGAAAAGTGCTGAGCTACAAGCTACCCAGGAAGCTCACTGAAGGACTCCAGTGACCCTAGTTTACCTGAATATCAAACTTATCCCAAGATGGAGTCACCACTTCCCAGGACTGAGCTCCTTTTCTGTCCCAAAGGTGCAGGGCAAAGTGCATGCACAGGCCTCACCTGCCAAAAGATAGTTCCACAGAGACAGGCTGCTGAGGAGCCACTTCCCTGCTTTTGCACAAAGTATTTTCTAATTACTCTTATAATTTCTTCTTTAACCTATTGATTATTAAAGATTATGTCATTTAACTTCTACACATGTGTAAATATTCTCATTTCTCTTTCTTTATTGATTTCCAGCTTCATTCCTTTGTAACTAAGAAGGTATTTTCAGTGTTTTCAGTCTTTTAAAACTTAATGAGTTCCACTTTGTGAGTCTAAACATATTGTCTATTTAGATAATGTCCCACCCTCACTTAAGATGAATGTGAATTATGTTCATCTTAGGTGCAGGGTTCTATGTAATTCCCTCAGGTCAACTGAGTTCTTTCTGTCCACCTTTGAACACAGTAGAGTCTGGCTCAGTACTCCTAATATTAAATTGATGCAGCTCTTTCTAAAATGTGCTAATGGGCCCCATTATAGAACAGGATTCTGAGAACTTATAGTTCTATGAAAATTTTTTGTTGCAAGAGCCAAACTAAAGCAGTTTTAATTATTTTGCATCAACAACGGAAGACCTAAAAATATGTCATTATAATGTATAGACATTAATCTATGGAGAAGAAACAGGTTGAGCTAAAAATGCAAAGGGATGAAATGAAAATAGAATTTGAGAACATTAAGGAAACTTTTCAAGAAAGATGAAAGAGTAGAGTTACAATTACATTAGACATCAAAAGCAATACAGGGCGTAATTCCATAGCCCCAAATTAACTAGTGATATACTGGATGCATTTGAAATACTCTTAATTGCTAAATCTTGGAAACAGCCTATGTGCCTATCAACAGATGAATGGATAAACAAAATTAGTATTTTTGTTTCTGTCTTTGTTTTTGATTTTGAGATAGAGTTTCACTGTATAGTTCAAGTTGGTCTGCAGGTCACTATGTAGTTGAGGCTGGCCTCAAATTTTGGTGATCATTTTGCCCCAGCTTCCCAAGAGCTGGGATCATAGGCATGCTCCACTATGCCTGGTGAAAATTAGTATTTATACACAGTGGAGTACTATTCTCTGCCATAAAATGATAAATCTGACTCATTTGTAGGAAAAATGGTTGTACCTTGAAATTATAATGCTAAGTGAAACAAATCAGTCACCTATGATTAAATATCATATGGTCTCTCATATGAGAAACTTAAGATATTAATAAAGAGAAAAATAAAGGATTAAATAATAAAGAACAGGGAGATAAATCTTTCTTATGTGGGAGGGGAGTTAAGAGATGAAGGAAGAGGGAAGGGGGATGAGAAGTCATTGAAGAAAAAAATCGAGATGTGTCAACTACCTATGCCAACACCTTTTGAGGAATGTAATAATTATGTGTTGTGAACATGTATAAATAAAATATAAAAACTAAAGAAGCAGAAAGAAAAGCTCTTAGAATTTAAGAAGAAAATAAAACTCATAGTTAGAGGAATTGAATATCCCTAATGAATGACTATTAAATATAAAAGTTGTAGTTTTTTCTAAGAAATGTAGGACAATCATAATAAAAACAAAGCCATTGTACAAAAAATTTGCATCTGATAAATTCTAGAGCTGTGTAGTTTTAAAAGACAATTATGTTAAATAATATATGATAAAAAGTCACTAAATTCATCATATCATGACAATTTTTGGAAACTCTTAAGGTTTTTTAAAGTAATGGCTTTCAGCTTCTGCTCCAACATGTGATATGTTCAGAGATCACTAGTTCTTTCTAACAACAAATTAAAAATTGAACAACCAAGGAATTAAACAATTTTCAACCCCCTAAGTAAGATCACAAGGCAAACTTCTACTTGAAAACTGAGGCTAGCAGGCAGATCCAGGGAGTAACACTATAGCCAGGTGCCTCTGTGGGAACCTGTCCTGGAGTAGAGAAATTTGCACTGTAATCATTAAATTGATGGTGGCTTTGAGGAGGCAACCTGGGAGCTAAACTTCATCAAAACTAAGTCATAAAACATCTTCACACTTTTGTGAGTTTTATCTTCAGGAATTCAATCAGGTTCTCATGATGAATACCAGAAAGAAATCCCTTTGTGTTTGTAACAATGATGAGGTCACCAAGAATAAGGAACCAGCTAGAAATATTCTAATGCATTCTGTTCTTCTTTATAAAGACATCCCTCAAAAATAATTACTTAATTGTTATGTTGGGATCTAACTTAGTGGGGCTTTTTCAGACCCCAGTGAAGGAAAATACTCAAGTCTAGCCCACCTTAACCATCCTGGCCCACATATGCTGGAAAGGAGGACTGTGAAGGACTGAATTTCAGAGCCCAGTGGCCCAGGTTCAACACAGGTCTGTGATCTAATAATAGGGCTGTAGAATTAATCCCTTCTCTAGATGTTTTACTACCACCGCTAAAGGCGTATTGCAGCTATTACATTTACTCCATCTTTCAACAAAAAAAACAAGGCATACTAAAAGGTAAACAAACACAGTTGTAAGAGGTGGAACAGTACCAGAACCAATGTTACATATAGCAGTAAAGTTGGAATACTCATACTAAGACGATTTATCTTTAATTAATTTGCTACTTTAATGAATAAACAGCATACAAGAGTAGAGGAACAATGTAAGAAAAAAGAAGAAATCCTAAGAACGAAATACAATCTGAAATTTAAAAACACTGCAATAAAAGTAAACACTGTCTTGGATGTGATTGTTAGTGGTCCATACATGGTGGTAGAAAGAATCTCTGAAACAGGATATAACGTGGAAATCTCAAAATCTAAAACTAAAAGACAAAAAGTAAAAAAAGAATGAGTGCACAATGCTTAAGAAATACCGGACGACTACAGAGATAACATAAGGATAATGGAAATGCAAAATGACAAGACAGAAAGATTGTAAAAGGTAGAGCAAAAGTTGAAAGCATCGTAGCTGCTAATTTCTCCAAGTTAAATTCTGATAGAGCAGCAAAGTGGGGCAGCTGAAGCATACTGGACCCATAACCCAGAGGTCAATGAGTCATAACCATCCTCTGCTAAGTTGTTTCCAAATTAAATTCTGATACAATACAAGATAAAATCCAAAAGTAGTTTGGGGAGAGGAGAAAATGGGAAGTGAAAGAGATACAGATATGTTATGGATATATAGCGATACATCATGATGACTATCTTAATTATGTATCAGAAACATATATTGATAAATATTTGTTGAACTTCAATAAATGAAATACAAAAAGTAATCATGAAAAAAGCCAGAAAAGGAAAGAAATCAACTTACCTGAATAGGAGAAAAGTAAGGAATGGCATTAAACTTCTCCTAAGAAACCATGAAAGTAAAAAGGTAATGGAATATTAGCAGTTGTGAGAAAAAAAAATTTTCCACGAGTTTAAAATAATACGCCTTTTCACTGAGATTGAATTAAATCTGAATAACAATTTTGGGAGTAGGGCCATTTTCACTATGTTGGTTCTCCCTATCCACGAGCAAGGGATATCTTTACATTTTTTTGATATTCCCTTAGATCTCCTTTTTCAGGGCACTTTAATATTCAATGCACAGATCTTTTACTTCCTTTGTTATATTAATTCCTAAGTATTTCATTTTTTGAGTGCTTTTATAAAGGATGGATTTTCCCTAATTTCTCTCTCAGTGAGTGTGTTGCATGTGTACAGGAATGCTATTGATTTCTGAGTGTTGACTTTGTATCCAGGTATATTACAAAATTTGGTTATTACCTCTTGAAGTCTTTTGGTGGAGTTTTTCAGGTCTTCCAGGTAAAGTACAATGTCATCTGAAAAATACAATAATTTTACTTCTTCCTTTCCTATTCTTATTCCTTTACTTCTTTCTCTTGTCTAACTGTTCTGGCTAATTTTCCAGAATTATGTTGAATAGGAGTGGTGACAGGGAACATCCTTGTCTTGTTCCTGATTTTAGAGTGAAAGCTTTCAGTTTTGGACCAATTAGTATGATGTTAGCTATTGGTTTGTCATAGGTGGCTTTTATCAGATTGAGGTAAACACCATCTATTCCAATTTTCTGTAGAGTTTTTAATCATAAATTGGCATTGAAATTTGTCAGTGCTTTTTCTGCATCTATTAAGATAATCATGTGATTTTTGTCTTTGGTTATGTTAAAGTGATGTATTACATTTATCGTTTTGTGTATGTTGAGCCATCCCTGTATCCCTGGAATGAATCCTACTTAGTCATGGTGTATAATCTTCTTGATGACTTGCTGCATTCTGTTTGCCAGTATCTCACTGAGGATTTTTGCATCTGTGGGGGATGGGAAATTGCTGCCCATTTGGCCTAGCCCCGGGTTCTTTGACACTTGCCTATAGCATGGTTTACAACCCTCAAGCAATCTCAACCTTGGCATACAAGGAAGAACAATTGACTAGAATAACTATGTTGCCTTGGCTAAAGTAGTAAAATCAGTAATAACAGTAGCATCAAACACAGCCTACAAATGACAAACCATAGCAACAGGGTTCATAATTATATAACCACATGTAAAACAAACCAGAAAATTGTGTATAGTCAATATCCCCTGAATATAGCCATTTACTCTCAGGGGAGAAAATTTAAAAGGTTATTAGGGAAAAACTAGAAAAATAGAAGAAGAGGAGGGGATTAGCAGCAAGGCTGGAGCATGAAGGGAGATTACCACGCTCTGGGAACTGGTGAAGAAGATGGAAAGAAAAGATGAAGCAGAAACGAGAACAACGAAAGTAGACATATTCTCACTTGTACAGAAACAAGAACAAATAAGAAAGAAAATAATTTTTAAAAAAACAATAAAATCAAGAAAAGCAGAAAAAAGTCCACTTCAGGATGTGTCTCTGCTCTCTCTGGTTAACAGATGGGGAAGAGCCCATATCCATGATGATTTATCCTGGCAAGGCAGCAGCAGAGTTACGGCAGTGGTAGATAATCCCAGCAAACCTGGGCCTTTCATTCTCCTGAAGTTCAGGCTGCTTCTGATTTGTGGCTGTGAATTTTGGATCGAGTTTTTCAGCCTGCAGTAATCCAAGTGCCTTCTGGCAGTTTGAACTCAGCTCCCTGCTCACTTGGACTTGAGTCTCTGACCTCCTGCTGACTTTCACTCTGTCGCACCTCACGCTGACACCTGGAGCCACTAGATGGAGCCAGCCCACGGCTGCCCTGAGTTCTGAGATCCGTTGGCCCCTTTCCAAAATGAGTACTGCTCAGTTGCGCTCTCCTTGGGGCATCTGAACCCAAAAATCTCACCAGCCACTGCAGTCTGCTGTATCTCCTGCTCCATTCCACTGGTGCATTTCTCTACGGAGGCCTCTGAGGTTGCCAGGAGTCACTGTGCCTCTGCAGCTCTGAGCTGCTCCTCCCACACCATGACCAGGGCTCTGGGAGAGAGTGTCCCTTGTCCCCCCTCTCCTATACAATGGGGTTCCTCTCCTCACTGTCACCGCAGGCTCCAATTCTTACTTCAGATACTTGCTAAGTCCTGAGGACCCATTTCCCTCCTCCTTCTCTTCCTCACATTGCTATATTCCAGCGTCTAGATTCCAGATATCAGAGAGGCTGTTCCTGTGCTTCTCACCAAACCTCCATCTTCTCAGAAGTCTGCATGTCACATTTTAAAAGATAAATATCATTTTATGCCTGCCAGCAGTCCACATTGGAATTTATCTAGAAATCAAGAAAGATAGCTTGAAATTTGCAAATTGTGTGGAAATGAAACAAAACAATTCTAAATAATGGACGGGTCAAACAAGAAATCTGAAGTAAATTTTAAGGTATTTTGAACTGCATGAAAATGAAAATAAAACTTATGAAAATTTGTAGGGTACAATGAAAGCAAAGCTTAGAGGAAAATGTATAGTATTAAGTGGAGCTATTATAAAACAAAAAATATATTCAATAATATAAGCTTTCATTGTAGGAAACCAAAGAGTAGAAAATTAAATCCAAACAAAGAAAGGAAAGGAATTTTTTTAATGGAATTGAAATCAATGAATTTTAAACTACAAACTCAATAGAGGAACTAAAAAATTGTTCTTTGGGCTTTGGGCTTGACTTGTTCTTCTTTTTCTAAAAGTTTAAGGTGCAACATTAGGCTATTTATTTGGTCTCTTTCTGTTTTCTTTATGTGTGAGTTCATCGCTATAAATTTCCCTCTGAGGACTGCTTTCATTGTATCCCACAGGTAACTATAAGTTGTATTTGTATTCTCATTTGTTTGTAGGTATTTTCCAATCTCTTCTCTAATTTCCTCTGTGACCCATTGGTTATTCAGAAGGTTGTTGTCTAATTTCCAAGTATTTATAAAGGTTTTGGAATTCCCTTTGTCATTAATTTCCAATCTCATTGCACTGTGGTCACATAATATGCATGGGATAATTTCAATCCTTTTGCATTTAGGTAGGTATGCTCTATGGGCTAGAATATGCTCTATTTTAGAGAAAGTCCCATGTGCAGCTGAGAAAAATGTGTATTCTGGTGTTGTGGGGTGGAACACTCTGTAAACATCTACAAAGTCCATTTGTTGACACATTTGGTTCAAGTCTGTTATATCTTTGCTGAGTTTTAGTCCAGTTGTCCTGTCTCTTTGCGTCAAAGGGGTATTTAGGTCCCCTATTACAATAGTGTTATTGTTTATTAGGTTTTTTAAGTCCATTAAGATTTGCCTTACATAGTTTGGTGCTCCAGTATTTGGTGCATACATGTTTAGGATTGTTATCTCTTCCTCTTGCAGTTTTCCCCTAACTAGTATATAGTGGCCTTCTTTGCTTCTTTTGATTGTTATCAGTTTGAAATTTACATTGTCTATAAACATAACAGCTACCCCTCCTTTTTTCTGGGAACCTGCTGCATGGAGGATTGTTTTCCAACCTTTGACTTTCAGTCTATGGATTTCCTTTTGAGTAAAGTGTGTTTCCTGTATACAGCATATTGTGGGATTCTGTCTCTTAATCCACTCTGCCAGTCTGTTTCTTTTGACTGGTGAATTGAGGCCATTTACATTGATGGTTGTAACTGTTATATATTGGCTTATTCTTGTCATGATGTTTACTTGATGTTGATTTCCTTCTTTTGCTGTTTACTTTCTTGTTATGCTTAAGGGTTCCTTTCTATTGTTGTTCTTGGGATTGTGGTCACTTTTTTCTCTGTCTAGAATATCTTTCAGTGCTTTTTGTAATGTTGGTTTGGCACTCATGAAGCTCGTCAGTTGTTCTTTGTCATGGAAATATTTTATTTCTCCATTGAATTTGAAAGATAGTTTTGCAGGATACATCAGTCTGGGTTGGAAACTGTTTTGTCTGAGAATCTGTAATATCTCACTCCAAGCTCTTCTTGATTTCATGGTTTCTGTTGAGAAGTGTGCTGTGATTCTGATGGGCTTTCCTTTATAGGTGATCTGTTTCTTTTCTCTAGCAGCTTTTAATATTGTGTTCTTTTGCTGCATATCTGGGATCTTGACTATTATATGCCTGGGGGTGGTTTTATTTGGGTTGTGGCTCATTGGAGTTCTATATGCTTCATTTACCTGCACATCAGTTTCTTTTACCATTCTTGGGAAA
>PVLD010002700.1:0-122435 GCA_004027595.1 Dinomys branickii | reverse complement strand
ACAGCAACAACAACAACAATAACAAAAAAAAAACACCAATAGTTGCTGCTTTACATATTGATATCTTCGAAGTGTGTGTTCAGGACAACACATACAGACATACAAGATTGATCAAATAACCCGTCATCGATTATTGCTTAGCATTAAGTGATTATAATACCATAGTAGAACCATGTTAGCCCTCCTGCATATGTGCATATTCATATATACATGCATACATTTTTGTCTTTTTATCTTCTACTTTCCTTCATCCCATCTGTTCTTTGTTTTAGAACAGATTTCCTTCATGTCTCTTAGTTTATATTCCCACCCTCGGGTTCTTACACCAGTGATACAATACGTTGCCTGCACATGTATCGCTGATTTATTTCACTTATGAGTATGGACTCCAGTTTTGTCCACTTGCCTACAAAGTCCCCAAAACTTTTAAATAAAAATAAAACACAAGCTATACATACAACATGAATACAATTGTGTATGCAGTGTGTGTGTGTGTATGTATATATATTAAAAGCTTGGAAAGAAAATTTTTTTAATTTAACAGCAATTATTTCTGAGTAATAGTTTATTTGAATTTTCTCCCACAACATATTTTTGTTTCCTAAATTTTCTTTAATGTTTACATACAGTTTAACACACACATATATTAAAAGTGCCAATTAAAATTGAATTCCTATGTAAACTATTACCATATGTAATAAAATTCAATGTTATTTAGCCATCACTCTTAATCTGTAGGAACAAATAAGGAAACTGATAAACCCTGAATTTACTGCCTTAGTCAAACCTGTGCAGAGCAGCAAACCCTGGGCAAGCGGTGGCCATGAATCCATACAGCAATATAAAATATTAAAAAGTTATTAAAAGAATTTCTTCCAAGTTGGAGACCAGAAGCACAATTCCCATAGCTAGCACATGGTTCATAGAAGCAGCATTCTTCCCGCCTCATAATAAGCATGGGGAATTGGCTTTAAATCACCATGCATAAAACCCAGTCTCTTGTGCGCACAGATCCAGGGACTTTGTGTGGTACATAACACCATTAGATGTCACATCTTGCTTGGTAATTAACCCTCTACTCTTCACTCCTCTAGCAGCTTTCAACAAAAAGGAACAAATTCCCTTTTTGAAAGCGGCATACATTGGACTACTGAATGTGGATAAATAGACAAAGTAGGTAGCTCGCTCACAAATACAGTGGCTTTGGTGCAGATCATTTTTTCCTCAGAAGAGCTTGAAGCAAAGCTGTGGCAATCCCCAAGTGTTTTGCATGGTGGTGATTAAGCATGCTTATTAACTGACTTCACTTAAATCCTGTGTTCCAGGTATATGTCATAATGTTAAAACCAAGTGCAATACAAGCAGTATACATGGATGGAAAGTCAGCATTGATTAATAAAACGTAATAATTACCAGTAACATTTAAATGATATATTTTGAAAAACTATCCAGTCTTTCACTCCCCTTTGTTTTTATCTTTTCTAGTTTCAGAAGGTGTCATGTGCTCAAAATAGGACAAAATTGTACTACGGCTGTCCAGCCCTCCAATTTCCCATAGTGGAGGATGGACCAAAATTTCCTTCCTTAAACCACACTTTCCTCTGAAAAAAACTCAATGTTAACCACTAATTAGAGAAAAAGATTGTCAAAGTGCCTCTCAAAATGGTTACACGGGGAAAATTATTCTAAAATGTAACTAACTACTTTGTCTTCAGAACTAATGTAGAATACATTATTTTTGTCACAATAATTAGTCTGGAAAATAGTCATATCTTCTCTCCCCTTTACTTTTTTTTAAAAAAGTCTGGACCCACCGAAGCATTCCTGCTAAGTGAAACTGTCCAAAACACACATTTATTGTTCCTAAAATAATAGTAACTAAAATAGGTGCAAAAGCAATATGTACAGATGATGACTAACTCACATTCCCCAGGAACTTTAGTTAAACTCAGAATGATAGTTTCCAAACGCAACAACTAAGGTAAAATATCCAGTATAGAAGACATCAGTGACATCTAATATATTGACAACATTGTTTACTTGAAAACATTCTACTGCTCCCCGATAGAGCCCGCATCAATTAAGCAATGAGTGTTACTGCTTTAAATCCTGCTCCTGGCAACCAGCAACCTGTTTTCTGTTTCTACAAATTAGCCTAATTTGAATGGTTCATTGCATATGGAATGTTACAATATATGAACATTTTTGTCTCACCTCTTTAATTTAATGTAACCCAACGTCAATGTGTTACTGTATTCCTTCATCCTTTTTTCTTTTCTTCTTTTTTTTTTTTTTTTTTTTGTAGTAGGGATCGAACCCTGGCTTTAGCACTGAGCTATATCCCTTTTTTTGCTGTTTTCATTGTATTTTATTTACTTTGAAAGAAGATTTCACTAAGTCACTGAGGAGTGGACTGGGCTAGGCTTCCAATTGTGATCATCCTTTGTTGGGTGAACAATACTTTATCCTAAGTTTATACCATTATGTGTTCAACTGTTCATCTGTTACCAGACATTCTGATTACTTCTGCCTGTGGGTGTAGTGAATAATGCCTCTGTAAATGTTTATTTCCTGAAGGGTCCATTTTCTATCTCTTAGGTTGTACATCTAGGACTGGAATACTAGGGTCACATGGTGATTCTATGTTTAAATTGTGAAGGAAGCCCATGCTCTTTCCTACAGTGGTTTCATCACTTTATATTCTCGCCAGCAAGGCATGAAGGTGCAGTCTTCACACCTCAAGCAGCACTCACCACTTCGCACTTTCTTCTCTTGGTAGTAGCTGTCCTTATGAATATAAAGTAGCATTTACTGTGGTTTTGATTTGCACTTGCTCAGTGAAAAGTCATGCTGAGCAGGTTCCCAGATGCTTTGTTTTTGGCTGTTGGTGTGTCCTCTGTGGATACATGTCACAGTGACCCTTTGCCCACTTTATACCTAGAAGGCTGTTGTTGTTGTTGCTGCTTCTATTGTTGTGATTATTGTTGCTGTTGTTGAAATAGTTTTTATATATTGTAAACAACAAACCTTTTTCAGATCTATGATATTCAAATATTTATTGCCATTCTAAAATTTTTATTTTCACTTTCCTAATAAAGCTTTTTGATATACAAACGTTTGGAATGCAAGAATGTTTCAACCTAAGAGAAAACAGTGCAATAAACTGTACTAGCAGAATTAAGGAGAGCACGTGATCATCTGTTTTTGACAATAATTCAAGAAAACATTTCAAAAACTCAACAATGCTTTCATGATAAAGACACTCAGAAATCAAGAGTACAAACTAATGTCCTCAAGACAATGAAAAGTATTTATAACAAATTTCATAGCAAACATCCTACTCAATGGTGAAGGACAGAAAGATTTCCTTCTAGAATCAAGTATAATACTAAAAGCCCTGCTTTTGTCCTTGTTTATGAACATTATAACGAAAATACTAGACAGAACAGTAGAGAAGAAAAACAGAAATTTTACAATTTGAAAAGGTAGAAGTAACATTCTCATTATTTAGATGTGGCATGATCCTATGTATATATCCCAAAGATTCAACAGAAAAGCTAGACATAATAAATGACTCAACAAATTTCAGGTATAAGATTAATATACAGACCATCACTTTTTCTATATACCACAAATTATCAACTCAGAAAGGAGAAAAATTTATTTAAAATTATTTTTAAAATAATTCTGTTTATAATAACTTCTGAAGGTTAAAACGCCTTGAAATCATTTAATCCAAGCAGATGAAAGACTTGTAGGCTGAAAACTGAAAAATGTTGCTGTGAGAAATTAATGAAGACCTGAACAGACAAGAGTTCCATGATCATGACTTTGCAGACTTAATAGCTTTATGACAGCAATGTTACTGAAAGAAATCTACAGATTCAATGCATTCTGTATCAAAATTCTGGCAGTCTTATTTCCAGAACTGTTATGTTAACTAGTATGGGATTACAAGCGGTCCTGATGAGCCGAATAATCCCCAAAAGGAAGAACAAAACTGGAAAAATCATATTTTCTAGTTTAAAAGTGTACAGTGATCAGAAGAGTGATGCCTGGCATAAGAGAGACGTGTAGACCAATGAAATAAAATTGACAGTCCAGAAGTCAACCCCATGTCCGTAGCCAATTTATTATTGACAAGGTAGCCAAGAACACTCCACAGGAAAACAAGGCTTCTTCAACTAGTGGTGCTGGGGCAGCTGAGTAGCTAGGAAGGAATTTGGGCTCCCTCACACCATATACCCATGTTCACTCAGAAATTGATTAACAATACAAATAAAAGAACTAAAACCTTAAAAATCTTAGAAGAAAACATGGAATTGTTCAAAATCTACATTTGACCATGGATTATTAGATAACACCCCAAAAATATGAAGGAAAAAATACTAGTGGGACTTCATCAATATGTCATTTTATATATTACCAAATTGACAGTGATAAAAATATCAGGTAATACCCTTAAAACTGTATCTAGAGGGATTAAAAGTAACACCACTTTTGCTTCAAATAAAAACTAAGTATTACCGGTGTCCTAGTCACTTTCCTCATCACCAGGACAACATACTGGACACTACCACTTAGAGGAGGGGAGGTTTATCCTGGCTCTTGGTTTTATTCCATAATGTGCCAGCTGCAAGGAAAAAAGGAGGCCCGAAGGATGCAATGGGCCTGCAGGAGGAAGACACTCCCCTCATGGGGGGCTGCAGAGCATGTAGGGAGTGACCCACCTCTTCTAGCCAGATCCCCCTCCTAACAGGAAGTCAGCTATGAACACTGGTAATAAAATAACCTTTCAAAATCCATGCCTCGGAGCACAGGAGGCTTTGGGACAACATCCAGATAGAGACCTCGACAGCCAGGGCTTTGTCCATATTAACTGGGCTGTGCTGATCTATCAAACACTCATATTTGCATCTCTGTGCCCAGGAAGTATGGTCCTGACTCAGGAGACTGCTCCGGTGGCAGCAAGGCAGGCTGCAAGTGTCAGGGATGAAGGTGCCTGGAGTGGCCTCTATTCCACCTTCACAACTTGGTGTCATGTTTATTGGGTGGGAAAATGCTGAGACATGTGTTTTGCAAAATGCCCCAACATTTCCTTGAAGGATAAAGTCACATGTAGAAGACTTGAGTTCATAAGGTATTTGGTGTTGCTACACTTGTTATAAAAATGCCAGCATCTTAAATATGTCAGGATAGCATGGCCAAGAGGACCATATATGTATCTAAACCTACACGTTAGAAAACCTAGAGTAGCACAAAGACTTAGGTTTCAAATGATGTGTCTAAGTAACAACTGGTTTCTTATTCTAGTTACCTGAGAAAGCAGCCTGAAAAATATATATGAATTAGAAACAAAGCTTTTGAATTGAAAATGAAGCAGAATTGTTGCATTATAAGCAAATGAGTACTGGCTCTATGCTTCCTGTCAGGACCCATCAGTCATGCCGTATAGAGCTGGACATGGCTGTGCACGCCTCCAATTGCAGACTGTAGAGGCTGAGACAGGAGGATCACAAGTTTGAGCTCAGGCTGAACAACTTAGCAAGGTTCTATTTTAAAGGCCTTGGGTTTAAACCCTAGTACCACCACCATACCCCAAATTTTTACATATGACCCAAAACAAAGTAGTCATATTCCTATACTGTAGTCAGAGTTAGAGATATATAAGGAGAGGTGGTCCTTGGCAGAATTAAGTCTCCAACAAAGTGTACTCCTACAGTCTAGCATCAACCATCAACACGGTGCAGCGCCACAGCCTTCGTAAATGCATAAAAACAAACCTCAACTCCTACAATTGCTTCCATCTTTCCAATGGTCCAAAGATGCAAAGGGAGGGATCTGAAGGACTCATGAAACACTACAGAAAACTCCATTCCTAAACAGTGTGAAAAACCGGGTCTCTCTCTGCTTCCTGAAGTCTTTCCTCTGACAATGCACATTCTCATAGGAAGAATTCAAGAAGCAGAGAGATTTGTTCTTACTTGGGGCAAGAACTGAACAATGAAAACTGTGCAACATCAAAAGATGCGTTCTACCCAAAAGTATAGAGACCATTAGAGGCTGGGGCACAAGTCAGAATTTCCCTCCTTAGTTTGTTTATTCACATAGGCAGTTTCCCAAGAATCAAGCTATTTCTTTATTGTCTCCTTTTCTCCATGAAAACCTGTTTTTCTTCTGCTTCTAAAAGTATGATCAGTTACACAAGCATAATCTCTCTAAAGAGATAATAGAATGTAAACAAAAATATCTCTTTGGTTTCAAGCTTGGAAAAACAAAAGTAGCCACTGAAAGTTTATGTAATCTTCTTTATATGAATTCTCAGGGTAGAAGAGAGCCCTGGTCCTGGCCCAAAATGAAAAGTGTCAAACTACTCCAAAAAACGACTCGGCTGGTCAAGAGAGTGCGATAGTGCGGGATTAAGGCAGTTTTCATAAAGTGTTCATTGGCTCAGCTAGAACAGTTGCCTTTCTGTTGGCAAAGAAGTCATATGGGAAGCAAGATGTGAAGACCCTGCTGTTTCTCTCACCAGTGATTGTTTCCCTTTGATTTGTTTATTATGTAAGAACAGGAGACCGCTCCAGATGGGTGCGAGTGACAGTGTCTAGACTTCAGTTACTGGCCACTGACTACTGGAAACAGCTCCTCGGCATCTGTCCTATTTTTCCTCTTGGACTCCCCTGCCCCATTCACCCCTTGCTGCACATTACACCCTGAAAAATCAAGGGCTTTTGACACTTAGAATTACTCAAAAGCTAAAAAGATATTTCCCAGTGGTCGGAAAGGGCTGCTGGTCCTTCCAGAGACAGCTGCTCTGGCCTGTTGCTCCAGAAAAGGGCTACGATTGCTCTCACTTCTCTGGTTGGTGTAGGTGCCTGATACTCCTAGCCAGTGGATTGCTAGTAAGTAGTAGATGAATTTGTGCACCCATGCACAGCTATTGCCCTCCCTGACAATGTGCCCGAAGATTCTTCTGGACTTTTACTTCGTCTATTTCACAACACTGTGACAAATGTTTACAAAGCAGCATGAGGTATGTGAGCCCTGGAGATACAGCGGCGGCAGCAACCTCTACATGAATGAATGACTGGATGGACATCAGCTTCACAGGAAAAAAATTTAGTCCCCTCCGTGAGACATGGCTGTTGCTGCTGCCCCTCTCACCACTTGCACCTCATGCTCTGGCTCAACCCCACGAGGGCCCTCTGTTTCCTCCAATACTCCTGTGTTTCTGGTCCCCAACTGTAGACACAAGCTGCTCATGACGGCTGTGGTACCATCCTTAGCTCTGTGTCCACCCGACGTCTACTTATCTTTCAGTCTGGCTTAGATGACAACTCATCAGGAAGCCTCTTAGACCTCCAACACTGGTTAAGTGCTCCTCCAACACTTTACCTAGAGGGCAAAGTGCATGTCTCACTGCATCACATGTGAGCTTAAACTCTGCAAGAGTAGGATCAGGCCAACCACTGTGTCCCTAGGGCAAGACATCCTGTCTGGCTGGTACTGAAGAAATGCTTGTTAAATGAGTGAATAAGCAAGCTTACCTAAATAGTTCATGGAATAATGCAGAGTTCCTGCAATGTAAGAAGTCTTATCATGGTATTTGTGTGACTATTGTTAGTAAGACATATGCTTGCAAAATAAAAACTCCTGTGGTTAAATAAATTTAATGAAACTCTGGGTTAAATAAAATGAATGAGAAAAGGCTTGCAACCTTCAAAATCCTAAAGGGTAATGTGTACAGTATTATCTAAGCTTGCTTGGGCCAAGAATCCCTTCCTAACTGAGATATTCTGTCAGTAGCTACTTATTAGCTGCCTGTCCTGTTCCAGGCACTGTTCATGGTTGCGAAGAGAAATAATGAACCAATGGGATACCTGTGTCTGGTCAGAGCCTCGAGAGTAAACAGAAAATACACATGGAATTAGATAATCAGATGAATAGAAGTTTGGAGTTTGCTCCACTAGTGCTACTAAGAAAATAAAGTGTTCAGTGAAGCAATGATGGAGAGGGGTGGTTTCTTTAGGATGAGTAAGGAAGGGAAGTTCACTCAACAGGTGTATAAGGATGAGAGAGTCCTTCATGCACAGGTCTGAAGAAGGAGATTTCTAGGATAGGAAAGAGTGTGCAAGGATTCTTATTACAAGGATCACTACACCCAAGATCAGAGAGGAAGTTCACTGGAAATAAAGCCTTAGCAACAGAAGAGATGGGAGGGGTCAAGGCCAGAGAGGAAAGGCCCCACAGGCAGGGCAGGTCCTGTGGTTCCAATTTAAGGATAGTTAAAGCAGAAAGCCATTAAGTGACCTGATACAGCAGATATACACCCTGCTTTTTAAAGATCATTCTGGTACCTTCTTTTGTCATCTTAAAATTTATTCTTAAAGAGCTATGAGAAATTTCAATTAATGAAATGCTAACCAAAGGAGCAAAGATTTGCAATGAAATCAATAGAAATTATTCTGACATCAAGAGGCAAATTGTAATGACAATTTGGATCACACCTAAAGCCATAATTAATTTAAAGGAGACAAATATCCAGAAGAAATAATAGTTTTGTGGACTGTATCACTTAATAAAGAGAGTAAATCATGTGAACAGGCCAAGAATAGATTTCAATTTCTCACTGACATTGACAAATAGAGTGAGAATTCATTATACACTACTTCCATGAGGGAATGTGTGCTGTCAGCTCAGAGAATGAGTAAGATTTGTCATGGATCAAGAACGCCTGAAAAGAAGTGAACTTCTGCAGCTTACATATGAAAGAGACTCCATGGAAGGCCACCCAAGTTTGTCAACAATCTTAAAGTTCTCCATGTTACCAATGATGTGCTGCAAGCTATAGGTAATTTTTCCAAATAATTTCAGCTACACTTATGGAGAAAGGGCTAATATTTTCTCTTTCCCCAATAGAAACTGGTTTTATAGATCTTGTCAGGTGACAAGGCAAAGAACAAAAACCTCAAAGCACTAGGAGGAAAAAACTTATACAAGTGTGTTAGACAATTAATGAATGTTATTCTCCTGGATTTTATGATGTCCTAGCCTCTCTAAGCTCTTTAAAATCTATAATTTATACAGTTATTTCTCTCTCAGGAAGTAGTTCCTTTCGTGCTAATTATGTATTTGTATTTTACATTATTTGTCTTGGAGAAAAGACCACAGAGCTGGGCCTCCCCTCCATGGAGATGCGAGATGGTCTGGCATCGTCAAGGGCCATGAAGAAGCGCGTGTGGGCTGTGGGTGGGCAGGGAGGGAAAGAGAAAAGGAACTGAACAGAGTGACACAGCAGACCCGAGCTTGTAAGACTGAGCGGCCTTTTCTCCAGATTGGAGTGTGAGCTGAATTAAGGACCAGCTGAAAAAGGACACAACACCAGAGGCCTTAGCAGGTTTTGGAAACCGGTCTCCAACAAAGACCACCACTCCCCTAGGGACTGTGGTTTTAGCTTCCTTTGTTAGGTTTCATGTAATGTATCCTGGGCCACGGATGTAGCTTAGTGGCAAAAGTGCCTGCCTGGAAAGTGCAAGGTGCTGAGTTCAATTCCCAGTACCAAAAAAAAAGAAAAAGAAAATCATGTAATGTATGCTAAATATGGTGCCATTCTCATTCATTGAAAAGATGCATCATACTCCATTAGTGTTTAGTACAATCTAACAAATAATATTTAATAGACTTAATTTGATTAAATAAAATACATTTCTCGAATGACCAGTGATGTTGAACATTTCTTCATGTATTTATTTGCCATTTGTATTTCTTCATCTGAGAAGTGTGTATTCACCTCAGGTGCCCATTTTTGGACTGGGTCCTCGAAATAGGAGGGGCTGATTTGTTTCTATTCTTTTTATGTTCTAGATATAAGTCCTTCATCTGAGGGAGAATTGGTTAAAATTTTTTCCACTCTGTGAGCTGCAAATTAAAACAACACTGAGATTCTGTCTTACTCCAGAAAGACTGACAAGCTTCAAGAAATCAACCCATAACAAATGCTGGAGGGGCAGTGGGGGGAAGGAATCCTTCTCCACTGTTGGTTCACCAGTGTAGACCGGTGCACCACTGTGGAGAGTCCTCAGACAGCTAAGATTAGAGGTCTCATGCATCTCAGCTATTCCCCTCCTGGGTATCTTTCCTGGACAAAGAAAAACATCACACCACAGCAATATATGTGCACCTGTGTCTGTAGCAGCACAGTTTGTGATAGCTAGATCTTGGAAACAACTCAAATGCCCATCAACTTATGAATGGATTTTTTTAAATGTGGTCTTTTTATGCAGTGGAGTACTACTCAGCCATAAAGAGTAAATTTGAGACTTTCATAGGTAAATGGACTTAATTTCAGGCCATACTCGTAAGTAAAATAAATCAGACTCACATATGTAAGTACCATATTGTCTCCCTGGTATGCGAAACTGGAAGAGTAAATAAGTTCTAAAATCTACACTAGATATTGTGAAACGGGAAGAAAATGTTCAGAAGGAAACAGGAACTAGGATGGGGAAAGGGGGACAGGAAGAAAGGGAAAAGGAACAAGGAGAAAGTTAGTTATACTACTTCTGTCTCCTAGTTCACTGAAGAGGAAGGTTTGTGCTAATAACGTCTGGAGAACTTCTATACCGTATCTTGTACTCTGAGTAGCTGCAGATGACAGTATGTGTTAACTACTGTTATTCTCCTATTATTTTGTAATGAAATATTGTTTCACTTTTTTCCATAAAATAAAAAAATAAACAAAATAGAGTACTGTAAAAGTTATAACCCGAATTCTTCAAATTTGTATGTCATTTTCCCTGAAAAATATTCAGGAGTAGAATAATAACTATATAAGCAAAGTGGAATTAAAAGTTTCTTACATGGAAAATTCAAAAGGCATCTCTGAGAATTCAAATGTAGACTATGCTCACATTTTCAAATTTACATCTGCTTCCTTTTGTATAATGAAATATTGACATTTCCACAAATCAACAGGAACCCAACTTTTTGTAGGGTGTTCCAGTCCCTCTCGTCCACTTACCAGCTTGCCTTTTCGGAGGAAGCTGGTGCTATTGGTCTTCTTGTTTGACTTGCATTGCTGGGGATGGGATTCAGGGCCTCACACATGCTAGGAAAGAGCTCTGCCACTGCACTGTATCCCTTGCCCTATTGTTTGTAAAGCACACCAGAGGTGGTCAATTCGTTCTTTTAAAAAATACCTCTATTTGTGCAACTACTTGAATCATTCTGTACCTTGGTTATTTCACTGAACAACAGTTAAAAACAATCTTTCATCAGTATTTATAACATAAATTATTTTTATAGCTGCAGGATAGCATGCAATAGAGATAAAACAAGCTTCTTATTGCTGGATACACAGACAAGAGGTCTACTTAATGTTAGAACATACAAAGTTCAAAAGAGACAGGAATTCTTAAGGGATCAGTGGAACAGAATACAAAGTCTTGGGGGGAGCTTGATGTTTTCAGTACATTTCTCATAAATTTAGTCCAAGGAATTTTGTTTTCAGTATGATATTTTAAGCTGGTTCCTTTCTTACTATACATGTCATATATGCATTTGTATAATTATCTCAAATGCCCCTTCATTATATAATAGTTTCCAGTTAATTCCCTAGGGTAGTTCTAGATAAGCACTCACATAATCTACCAATAAATAAAAGTGTGGATTCCCTTTTTCCAGTTTTAAACTTAGTTAACTTTATTCTGTATCTGATCACATTGGCTTAGTTTTTATGTTAAATTTGTTAAAATGCTACATAATATTGCAGTAAATTATAGTGATAGTATACATCTTGATTTTATTCTTTTACTGGGAATATTTCTAATACAGATACACTTTAACCTTCTGTGGGGTATGAACCTGATAAACCTAATATATATAAGTTGAAAATATTGTTAGTAAAGAAGTGTGTTTAGCATGCCTAACATAGGGACTATCATAGCTTAAATGTCAGCTATTTACCCCCACGATTCAGGTGTTGGCAGGGAAGATGGTTCACTTCCACTGCCCGGGGTTAAGAAAGGTATCATATCATATGGCTAGCTGGGGAAAGGGGCAAAATTCAAATTTTTTACTATGGTTTCTACTGAATGCTTAGGGCTGTGTATCATCATAAAGTTAAAAGATGTTAAATCAAACTTTTCTAAGTTGGAGACCATCTGTATTTTCCCTTGTTAATTATAATCCCAACTTTCACATTGTTGTAAACATATTTTACTTTGTTGATGAAGAACCTAGACACTAGTGCCCTTCCCCATGCATGGACGACACATTCTGAGCCTGCCATGGGTGCCTGTCTTGTTGCTTTTCTCATTATTGAGACAAAATACCCAACACCCAAAATAAAAGGAAAAAAGGTTTATTATGGTTCACAATCTGTAGAGGTTTTAGTTCATAGTTGGCTGGCTCCAAGGCAGGATGGTATGGCAGAGGCGCATCACAGAGGAGAAACAGTTTATGTCAGGCAGAAGGCAGCAAGAGTACCAAGCAGCAACAGCAGCAGCAGCAGCAGCCCTCTTTCCGTTCTTTATATCCTTTGCAGGCTACCCACCCTTAGGGTGAGTACCCCTGGTACTCGGGGTGGGGCACGCCTAATCCTAACATTTCATCATGAACCAATCCCAAATCACATCTTAGTCCCAGCATCACACACTCTAGGTCAGTCACCTCTGAAAAGCCCTACCTATGGGCTGCATGAGGCTTTGGGGGTGTGTCCTGGCACAAGCCATAACAGTGCCTAAAACCACAAGGAGTACAGCACCCTATATACACTGTGATTTTTTTTCTATACATAATTGTTATAATGATACTATATAAATAAATCTTTCAAAAAATGTATGAAACAGGTGCCACTTTTATTTCCTACTTTATAGGTAGGGAAACTGAGGCTCAGAGAGTCTAAACAACTTGTTCAAGTTGTTACAGCTAGTGAAGTACAGGCCTAGAACTCAAAGTCAGATTCCAACTGGCACCCACGTGGTATGACACGCTTGTGGCACGGCACACTGACATCAGTCCCAGCATGGCTGCTGTTCCGGCCTTCGCCGAGGGGTCTGATACCTTCCCCAGATGAACTGGAGCACTCATCGCTCTCTGTGACCACAACTTTTGTAGTTTGGGGCTCAGCAGCAGAACTAGGACTCACTTCTTTTTACTCCTCCACAGTTGCTGAGGCAGATTTGTTCTTACTGCAGATCGTAGGAACTCCAGGGTCATGTGTTTTTCCTTGCTTTCAACTTGATAACTTTCACTTTTTCTCTTGAGGGAAAAGACAGAGTCTCTCTGTCATATCATAATTCCCAGCATCACCATCATTATGCTTTTGAAGTCACTTTAACACAAGCCTTTTAATATGGTCACTAATGGGATAACTGAGGTAGTTACTAAGTAGTGGGCAGGTAGCATTTTCAGCAGGGACGTGATGGACAGAGGGATGGTTCACACTCTGGCATGGAGCAGGATGCAAATTCTATTAGGCTTCTCAGCATCGCATGTAATTTAAACCTTAAGAATTGTTAATTCCTAGAATTTTCTGCTTAGTACTTTCACACCACAGTTGACTGCGGGTAATTCAAACCATACAAGTGAAACTGCTTAATGAGGGGAGGGGAGACAATATCATGCTTGTTGTATTAGAGCTTTTGTTTTATGATAATTGAGTGTTGACTTTAGCTTTTTGTAATATCTGGGGTGGTTAATGTGTGAATTTTCTGCTCAGATTAATTAAAGTGGATGTAAAATTAGAAGGCAAAGTGATCATGGCATATCACTTTGGAAAACGCTCCTGGATACTGTTTTTTCCGTTAATATCCATAAATCATATTACCTGCCTGCCCAGTTTTAATCATCGCTGGGTGACAAGGAATTCTGGGGTGGGGTAGCTTGCTGGGGTGGGATAGCCCTACAACCGTGCCCGGCCTCTCTATAGATGGCCCTGCAGAGACAGGAGCACTGCCCCAGGCCTGACTGCTAGCCTCAAGTAGGACTCTTGTGCCATCCCTCCACCAGCACAGCCAGCGTGTCCCACAGGATTCCCGTTCCATCTGAGGAAGAAATGTGCCTGCATAGGGTGTTGTGTAGGCTTCTTGAGTTTCAGGCAGCAGCAGATCTTTTCTTCACAATTCAAAATTCCAGTAAAACAGGAGGCCCAGACCTCTGTGACCCTTCTCCCCAGGGGATTCAGTCAGTCTTCTCTTTCTTCCTTTTAGTATCTATCCTTGGTTGTCTATTGTGTTTTTAGGGTTTGTGCCTGTATTTAGCAGTGAGGCACAGGAAGAGAAAAATGTGCGTGGCCTTGCTAGAAGTTCCTGGGGAGACTTCTGTCCAAAGTCTGTCTTTAGGTCTTATGACTGGATGAAAATAGACATGAAATGCTGTTTTAACAGGGATGTCGTTAACGTTCCTTTCAGTGACAATAGATTTGAGTAAGGACACAGTTTCCTTTATCCCACGGGTATATTTATTTTCAAAGTGGGATTTTGCTCTAAAACTGGAATCAACAAAAGGATCAGAGAAGCACACAGTTGTTACTTGTTTCTAAACACTGGTGACTTTGACTTCTGATTTCTTCCTAAAACCTTTGTCATTATAGAGGGAGAGGTTGCTCCTTATACTTTTTTCTATAAATCAGCTAAGAATTTTCCACCCTTGTTTTCTTTTTCCCTGTATGAACACAGCCTTATGTGCCCACAATGTCCCACAATAATTACACTGACGTGGTGTCACAATGACCTCCTTTCTGTACAGTCCTAAGAACTCCTCCATGGAGTTCAACAGACCAGACCCTCACGAGGTCTCAAGCGTACACTTCCATAGTAACTAAAGTACTATAGTGTCATGACATCTGAAACATGTGGCCATAAATGGAAACCAGGGTATCTTAGGTATAGCCCTGTGAGTTATGTACAAGGGTCACAAAAGTACACACTAAGCTGGGATATATGAAGACAAAAGAAGCATCTATATTTCTGGGGTAGATCTAATTTCTTGATCTGGTGCTATGAGTCATTTTACTGTTGCTGGTACAAAATACTCAACACTTGTACCATAAAGAAGGAGAGGTTTATATCGGCTCACATTCGCGATGTGTTCAGTCCATGGTGAGCTGGCTCTGATGCAGAAACTGCGTGGTGGAAGGACCTGAAAGAGGAAAGCTTCTCACAGGGCGGCAGCCAGGAAGCAGAGAGTGAGGGGAGGGCCAGGAACGAGAACACACCCTTCCAGATCACTCCCCCGGGTCACCCGCCTTCTCTAGCCCAGACTCACCTCCTCACAGCACATTCACCTGTGAGTTAACTCACCGCTGGATTAATCTACTAGTAAATGCAGTGCCTGCACAGTCCAATCACCTTCCAGAAGCTCCACCTCTAAACACAAGATTTGGAGGGGTATTTCAGATCCAAACAGTAGGTAAACAGTGTGATCCACTAATATAAACATTTCTTTAGGTAAATTCTAAATGTTCCATATCTCCTTCTCCCCATAAGGATAATATCTTCTAGGTTTGTTTCTTTGGGGGGGAGGCGGGGTGGAGAGAACCTTTCACAGTCTTGCAGTGACTGTAGCAGCCAGAGAGCAGGATCCCAAAGATACACAACATTCTCTACTCTCCACGTGTGGTGAGTGACAGGATCCACTCCCTGGGCCACAACCACTGCATGTGCCTCTTCCACAGCCATCCGGGCACTGAGATGCCTCTCCTCACCAAAGTCTGTGACCCTTGCCATCTGTCTCATATTCAAGGACTTTGCAAACTGCATTCATGGTCTAACGCCCAGGGTTGATCACTTCAGCATTTTCTCAGGGACTTTTTAAATCTCCTGTGTATCACATACAGGCCACGGGAAGCAGGAGCCCTGCCTGCACCTGGCCTGTTGTCCCTCAGCTCTTCTGTGGGTAGTGCATCATGCTGGAGGCCACTGAGAGTATAGCCCTTTCTGGGGCAAGAGGCTACCCAGGGATAGCACTTCCCTCGGAAGGGCCTTGAACTTTTGTTCTGCTTCTGTCTGCAAACTTTGTCCCTTCCAACTAGGCTTCTAATTCAAGGAAAGGAAGGTGAGGACCCACATATACTTTCTACTTTAAGTTTCTTTGTTTTCCCATCAGCTTCCTGGCTAGAAAGAGAGGGGACTTTTCTTTCTCCTGTATCAGCAGGGACCTCCTCTTTCAGTCCCTTCCTTCTTGAAATGGAATTGGTTCTTTGGGACTCTCGTTCTTTGAGACACAGTCTCGGCAGGGAGAAGTTCTCTTTCTGTAAACACATCTGCACCAAAGCATGTACCCAAAGTACTGGGCCTGTTGTACACAGTTGCCCTCACAGAATGGGTTGTTCTTCCTGACAGTGTGAAGTATCCCTTTCCCCACACCTCCATTAGCTAGTGAACGCTCTCCAGCCACATTCTTGAGCTCAACTAACATCAGTCAGCGTGGAGGAAAGTGTACTGAGCATTGCTACTTTAAGAGTAGAAGACTTCATAATGAGATAAAATTAACAGCAGCAGGTTTAGCAATAAGACATACCACATTGGCATTTTCCTGCCATGGGAGCACCAGAGACGTGTTCAAACATTTATACCTGTTTAGTATCCAGTTTTCAGAAAGTATTATTCTGTCATCCCTAATTAATTCTACCTTTCAACAAGATTGAAACTTAGATTGGCTGCTGTTGTTATAATTCTTACATGTCAAGGAACTGAAGCAGAGAGGTTAATTAAATGACTTACCCTCATGCCCATAGGTTATGTTGGCAAGGCTGCATCCTAACAGGGCTGCTGGCACAGATGCCCCAAAAGATGGAAATGTGAGCAGCCCTACTCCAGCAGGGGGCACCAGCTCCATTGTAAATTCGGGTACACCCTACCTTTCTGTTACAGTTCCAAAGCTTACAAGATGGTACGCCCAAGAGGAAAATAGATTCCAAATGTCATGGGTATGGTAGACTTCTCTACATCTCTGGCACAGAATTCCATTCTTGGGTTTTAAATAGACATTAACAAATCAATAGTCACCCTCCTGGCATATTTTAAAAGATAAAAAGGGTTGTCCTTACCCCCAAGTTTCAACCCATTATGATGCCTAGAATTCCATAATTATGCCTTCATTTTTAAGACATAGCAATAAAATCTCCAGGAAATGCAACTTCACTAGGGGAAAAACCATTGTCAGGCCCTAGGGAATTCTTAGATGAGAACAAAGCATAAGGTTACGGGACAAGTAAGAGGGTCTATCAGAAGGTAACGCACAACTCCCCTAGAGCAACCTCCCTTCATACCTTTGCTGTTTGTCATGTCTTTTAGGTTTACTAAATTTTATATACTCTTGCCTCTTTATACCCCTGAGGAGATATGGTTTCTCTCTCTCTCTGTCTCTCTCTCTCTCTCTCTCTCTCTGTCTCTCTCTCTCTGTCTCTCTCTCTCTCTCTCTCTCACACACACACACACACACACACACACAAATCTTAAGTGGAATTAAGTTTAAATTTGGAGTCCATAGTAAGACCATAAAAGTGCTAATGACATTTGATTTTTCTCTTCCTCCATTAAAGGAAAGTTCATTTCAAATAACTCAAGAGAATTCCCCTTAATTTATCACAAGTAGGCAAACAGGTAACATGCCCAGTATCAAAAACAAATGCCAGACCATTTTCTCCATTTTCATACAGGTACAAACCACTTAAATACACATTAAAATGTAGAATATGATTTTGCAGGTCTGGAGAACAATGGGAGATTAATTGGGGATTCTGTGTTTCTGACCACACCCAGGTGCAGCCCATGAAGTTTGTCCTTCTGGAACATGTATTGAATAACATGATGCTGGAGGTCAAAACCTCTGAAAAGAAAGTGTGAGCCATTGTCCTCAGCTTTCAGGGATATATTGTGCCGAAAGCTTTCTAGGGCTCAAGATACCTGTTTATTTCTCCATTAATAGAACATTTCCAAAAAAGGGTCTCACATAAGCAAATGCTTTATTAATTTTAACTCAGAGTAAAAGGTGATGTCCAAAGAATGAGTTACTCGTGGTCCTTCTAGAAAACGGAGGCAACACAAAAGTTCCCAGAGACATGAAGACGCTTCTTTTTAAATCCTTTTATAGTCTTCCCAGTAAGATAAAAGTGCAAAACGCCAAGATCTGTACTTCTTTTAGGCAATTAAAAACAGATCTAGAAAAGCAATGCCGCAGATGTTTGGCGTTTGTTTTGTTTTAAAGGCATACTAACTGAAATATGGCCTCAAATATTTCTTTATACCAAACTGATTCAAGATCTGTACTGGAAAGTTTCTTCTAGGCTAACTCTTCCCATAGATGTAATTGCTACACTGGTCGTCGTTGAGGGATGTGAGAAGGAGGAAGAAAAACGAACCCCTCTGGGGGAGAGGAAGGGAGAAAATATTTATTGGAACAGCGCACATTATGTGCTACGCTATGTGTTAAGCTTGCTCTTCGGACTTGTCCAGTGAATAGGTAACACTGACTGCACTTTATAGATAAAGCAGTTGGAGCCTGAGGAAGTTAATCAACTGATGCTTATCTGTCAATCTACCATAAGCTACGGTGCTGGCTCAAGCCAAGCTCTTCAGATTCTAATCCGTGTTCCCCTCACTCTACCAACAGTATCTCCTTGGAAACCCAACAGATGCAAACTTTCTAGGTGCCCCCACATCCCCATGCCAGGCCATCCACAAGACATTTATGATTACCCAGAATATACAGAGTCCCTCTAATGTCGTCTATGTATTTTCATGCATTTCAAGCAGAATCTGTCCCTTGTGGAATAGGGGTTTGTATCATCAGGTCAAGCTTAAGACTATCTGTACACATGTACACATATCTACCCAGTGGTCAAAAGTGGTCTGTATAGTTAAGTGCTCATGTTGAGATAGACACTATGGTAATACTTGTAGCATTAAGTGGGTAGGGGCTACTAGGGCCAGTCATGGTTCCACACTGAGCCAAAGTGCCTCATAGCTGACAATGGTGCCCAAGAGAAGTGACTTTTTCCTCCTTCCACAAATCTGTGCTCTTTGTTCTCATCTACTCCAGGTCACAGTCCAAGGAGAGAAGTTGCATGAACATGAGATCGAGCTTCCTCAGGCGGGAAGGGCATGAAAAGTGCTGGAAAGTGGGGGGAAAAGGGAGGAAACGGGGAGGAAAACAGGAACTAAGCTTGTTACACAGAGGTACCAACTCCACACAAAGAATATAACATTACGTGGCACAAACACATACTAATAAAAACAGGACTTTTGTGTCCCAGGAACATGACTCAGAGGCATGACTATACTCCAGCTCAAGATGTCTCTAAGAGTCCTCAAACTTGAACGTACATCAGCTTTATTTAATCTGTGTACTTTAGTCTGTTTTCTGTTTATCAGAATACCTGGAGAGGGTACTTTATACAGTAAAAGAGCTTGTTTTGCTTATGTTTCTGGTGGCTAGAAGTTCCCAACAGCATAGTGCTAACATTCTGATAATGGTTGGCCAGCTGAGTCACAAAATGACAGAGAAACAGAAAGGAAACCAGCTGCATCCAGAAGGAGCCGGGAGAGTGGAGTTCCTGCCCTCCTTGACCACCTGCTCTTGAGAGAACTTGCTCCATGACACCAGCATCCATCGCTTATGAGGGTGGGGTCCCCAATGCTTACTCCCCTTCCACCACGCACCCCCCATACCAGCAGGCTGCAGACTAAACACCCTGCACACGATCTGGGGGACACACCACATCCAACCCACTGTGCATCAGAGTTTCTGAGTCTATCCATCCGGGGCAGCGACTCTGAGAGGCAGGCCTGGGAGGTGAGAAGGAGAACTGGAAAGAGGACAGAGGGCAGAGCAGGGGAACGACTGAAAGTGACCGCTGTGCCTGATGGAGACAGATCGGCCCCCCACGTGGATGTGATTATCATGCATCACAAACACATCCTAATAAACAATCTTTAGAAACGAACTCCCTTTCAAACAACCACCCAGCAGTGCTGCTGCTGTCAGTCCGGGAAACACACTAAGGACCACAGACTGAAGCTCTGAGAGTCCCAATAACCACATTTTCGACTGTAACTTGTGCATGTGAATTTTTCTCTAAAGATAATGCATATGTTCAGTTAGATTTTCAGTGGTGGCTTTTGCCCCTAACAGTAGAGTAACATAAAATCCTGGATCCTAAAGTGAGTAATGAAAGAAAGATCCATTCTGATCCACCACACATGCTATTGTGATTTGGAGATGTAAAACAAAGACAGAAAAATTGGAAATTTCTCTGACTTCATTCTCTTTTTCATTAAGGATAAAGACAAAAAATAAATGATATAAGTTACACACATACATATATTTACATAAGATATACATATATTTTAGAGCAACTAGTAGTTCTCATTTTCCCTGTGACATAGAAGGTACATTCTCCTCTAGCTAGGTCTTGAACGATCAACCAATTTCTAGCTATCTTTGTACAGTATAAAGTTTTTATTAGACAAAATTTATGCCAAAAACAATCTCCTCTATATTGTGAACAAGTTCCAATGGTGATGAAATTTCATTTTCTATGTTTTCATATTCTTGAGACATATTTTGAATTCGTAATCTGCTTATTTGCCGTGTCAAAGGAAATCTCTACAATAGGGCTCTGTGTGTGTGTGTGAGAGAGAGAGAGAGAGGGACAGACAGAGGGACAGACAGAGAGAGAACCGCCATGGTGACAGATCCCAGGGCATGTAAGTGTACTGTGCTGAGTTACTCATTCTCTTATTGAAGAGAGGTGGAGGAGGGAAACCACAGTACCATCCAATACCGTGATTCGTGCTTTGGAAACATTCCGCCTGGACGCAGCACATCTCAATTCAGTGTGTGGTGCCAAAGTGTCCTCTACGAGGAGCACAACCGCCCCTAAGTGCACAGTGCTGGTGGCCAGACTCTGCAGGGAAGGTGTGTCCCGCGGCTTGCTCACCGTATCTCCCACAACAGACACCTGTCTAAACCTGTATTTTCACGTGTGATGGTTTCTCTAGAGCAGCAAGCATTATATTTGTAGACCACAAGCTTCTTGATGAGAGCAGCCATTCTGGGTCTACTTCAGTCCCGTATTTACCACACGTGTCCTGGACAGGGCGCTGAGGCACGGTAGAGGGAGAACACCCCTGCACGTGGCATCTCCTTCTGGTGTCTTATGCTGTCCCTGCACTGATGCCTTCCACTGCCCTTCTGTTCCTACTTGTAGTTCTCGGCTGGGACCTGGCATTAACTGTAGTCACGCATTGTGTAACGATGGGGATGCTTTCTGTGGACTGCGATATCGGACAATTTCATCACTGTGCCAATATCCTCATGTGCACTCACACAGAGATGCACGGTCTCAGGACCAGTCACTCCCCGTGACCTCTCATTGCAGTCACCAAATTCAGTAAACATGAGGCGGCGGAGACTGCTGCTGACAGCTGCTAGTTACAGCGAGCTTATGTTTAATAAGGAGTGAGATCCAAGACAGCAGCAAAATTATACTGGAGCTAATTCGTACACCAGTAAAATGATCTTTTATTATCACCCCAAGCCTTATGTACTGGATGTAAATGTCTGTGCTGTACTTTCATACAGTGGGCAGCACTGTAGGTTCCGTTCACACCAGCATCCCTGTAAATACACGAGTGATGTACCGCATGACAACACCATGACATAGGTAGGTAAGAGAATGTTTCAGCTCCATTGTAATCTTGTAGGACTACTGTGCTACATGCGGTTTATAGCTGCCCAAAATATCATCACAGGGTGCGTGACTGAAAATGTGGAACCTTCGGAGTTGCACTTCCTGCGCGTGGGGGTCTTGATTTTGCTGTTGGCCCTCATTGTCTTCACATTTCTGTTTCTTACTTGCCAAATGCTATGGCTAGGCCAACTACCTGCAGAATGCTCTTAGAGCCCTGGTACTCATCCCACTCCTGGCCCCCTTCTGGCTGCAGCTGGCCCCTGCTGGAAGAGTGGACTGGGGCTGAACAGAGACCCTCATGTTGCACCTGCTGAGTAACTGCACGATGAGAGGCTCCTAAGGGATGCAGGGGAAAAGGTCAGGAGATAAGAGGTAAGGTGGTGCACGGGTGCTGTGACAAAGGGGAGGACATGAGACATGTGGGTTGCTGGGAGACAAGGTACGCCAGACGCCAGGCTGTGTCCTGGCAAATGGTTGTAGGAAGCCCGGAAGAGAAGGTGGCCACAAGGAGCAGCGCTGATGGCCACATCTGCTTCATTCTGTTTCCCCCTGTGCTGTTAAACTACAGCTTCTGTATGTTTATTTTCATGAGCTTCTGAAATTATGTCTAAAATAAAGCTGTACTTTCGTACACCCTAACATACCTCTTGTTCAATTCTATCCTGAGGAATTCGTTGTACTGTGATCAGTTACTGACTTAGATAAATCTAGTGAAGTTAAGGACTTTTCTTGAGATCTCTATAAGATCCCTTTTCTTCTGCCTCCATTCACAGCCACTTTAGAATCAAAAACAGAAAGCACCAAGTTGAGGACTTACCCCATGCTCCTGTTTGCCATTGAATGTAAGTTTCTCCTCTCTGACAAGAATTAACCTCCCTACTTATTCCTAATGAGGGCGTCACAGAAAAGCTAGGCTGCTGCTGGTGACCTGGGATGACTTCCAGAGTAGTGAAAAAACTAAATGCACCATTCTGATTCACCCTCTAGCCTGAAGGAGAAAGCACAAGAAACGCGCATGTCCATCACTGGGGGAACGGGACCCTCAGCTTCCTCCGCAGCAGTACACATCTGTTGATTCTCGGGCAGTATGTGGGAAAAGATAATGTCATTGGAAATGCTACGAAGAATTTGGGAAATAAAACTGAAACTCATGTTTTGACACTGACCACACATGCACTTTTAAAAAGCGGCTTACATGATGTTACAATTAAAAAAATCAAAACATGTTGTCACACGCAAACATAAAACTATGAGCCATGTCTTGTAGCATCTGCTTTACGTTAACTGCAAAAGTGAAACACTGATAGAAATTATTATCCATGAGGAGCGTTTTTATCTTACATTATATCACAATTTACTTAATTGATTTGGACATATTTTAATAAATTTGATCTTAATCCAATCAGGCAGAAATGTTCTGAAAAATTATTATCATACCTAAATACTCAAGTAAAATGTTTTCAGTGGTGTCTTTTTATATTTAGGGACTTGAAGTTCAGTTTTTAGAGAATCTATGAAAATTCCATAAACAGGAAGAGAATTTTATTCTATTTGAATAAATTTTTATTCCTTTCTTATAAAATCCTCCCCCAAAAAGAATTATGGGGCAAAACCAGAGAAGGAGACTGAAAGGAAAGCCCTTTGTTCGCGTGCTTTCCATCAAGTTGCGTGTAGTGTTTTCCTATCTGTGGCTTAGACTGTCCACATCTGGGGTGACACCCTGCTGCAGACCGGGTGTCACTGAGACAACCTTGGTGCTCCAGAGGAGAGGCACAGAGCAAAGCAGCTTGCTCAGGGGTCAGACATAATTCCCTAGAAGCCTCAGTAGCCAAGCAGAGCTCCAAAATAAATACAAGCTATAAAAATACGAAAGTGTCCGGGCAGGTATAACTCTCACAGTTCTTGGCACGTAAGAAGTACTCAGCGAGATGCGATGAGATGAGATGAAATACGAAACGAAATGAAATGAAGTGAACTTCCAAGGGAGCTCCAATTCTAACTGCAAGAAAAGTTAAGTGCACTTGCCTGCGTTACCTGTCACTTGGCTGCTTAAGGCCCACTATCCAATATAGTGGCCACATGTAACTACTGACATTTTAACTCATTCAAATTTATGTTGAAAATAAGTCCTCCAATTGTACTAGACACATTTCAAGTGACTGGTAATGGCGTGTGACTAGTGCCACTTTCAAAAAAATCCAGATGTAGAATATTTTCATTATTAAAAAAAAGATGTTTGATAGTCTTGCTGCAAGCCATTGCCTGGAAGATATTCCAGGGTTTAAAATGCATCTAAAATTTCTGATGGAGGAATTAGGTATAAAAGGTAGCAGGCAAATGGGACTACACACAAAGGCTAATGCTCAGGGCTGAAACGAGGGGAGAAAATAATACGGTTCCATGGGCATGCACCAGGTCCTTGGGAATTCATTTTAAAGGCTAAATCCTTAGAAGAACTCACTAAATCAGCTCAGTCCATCTCCCTGTGTGTGTGTGAGAGAGAGAGAGAGAGAGAGAGAGAGAGAGAGAGAGTGTGTGTGTGTGTGTGTGTGTGTGTGTGTGTGTTTGCATCAGCACATACAGATGTTATAAAATACAAAGAGGGAAAAATCACCTTTTTAAAATCCTGGGTTAATAAGACATTATTTGATTATTGTCATTTTTAGTGTTATAGACTTAAAGCCAACACATTTCACAGTGAAATGGTTCTCTGTGATATGTGGTGACAGGCAAAAGTACGTGGAAATAAAAATTTATGGGATAGGCTTTAATTCAGATTTGGTTTTTCGTATTTTTCTCTCAGTGAGAAGATAGCAAGTCTCATCACGTACGGGTTTCTGTGTGACTTATGATGACAACCCACCTTAGTGGCTCAATGCACCATTAAATTTTATCTCCAGTATATTCCCCACATGAAATCTAAATCTCTATTAAGCCCCAGCAATATAATGCAGTAAATTTCTCCAGAGCAGGGATCGCCATTACATCTCTGTAAAAAACATCATTTTTTCCACATATGAAAATGGTTAAACTAAAAATTTAATGACCGAATCTAGAAAAGCTGCTTTAGGTCACAGAAAATGAGTCTAATCTGTGAATGTGATTTATAGCCATTGGGGCAACAAACTTCATCCTGCAGCCATAGCTCACAATGAAATGCGCGGTGATACTCACCCTTGCTAATGATGCCTGGCTTGGGCCTATGGGTGGTATTCGGTACCTCACGGATTTTCTCTGAGCTACAAGACTGTCTGTCTCCTCCAGCTATCAAGATTATTGACCTGTGACTGAAAAATTGCTCAGAAGTAATGTTTTTGTACCCTTAGAATTAAAGTACTCTATCTCATTCTGTAGGTAATATAAAATACAGAGCAGGAGGGGGGAAGGATTCAGACAATGGGTTAAACAAGACAGCTACTTAAATGAAGTCACGCACATGTAATTAGCCAATGTATTGGGAACTCAGCCATTTGCTCTGCTATTGCACATAGAAATTTATAACATACATTTTCATTGGAAGAACCAATGTCATGCCTATTCTTAAGGAATTTGGGCCTTTTGTTAGCATAGGAAATACTGATCAAGGCAAGGTCAAAGGGTGTAGCTGTGATTATTTAGAACTTCCTGCCAAATAAGTGAGGGCTGCTCTGAGTGCATATTCCAAAGACCTTATAATTAGTCAAGATTTATCTAATTTTTTAACCATTTGGATATGTGTTTGTAATTTTCATATAATTAAATGTACCAGGAATAAATGAATATGTTACAGAAAAAGTGCTGCCATATTGTTTGCCAGGAAAGTTAAAATATACTGTTCTAACAAACACACTTAGATGTATTCAAATGCTAAGAATTGCCCTTGTTAACATTTACAAATGTCAAAAGCTAGAGCTCACACCATTGAGTATATCAGTGATGGTGTTTCTAATTTCTTATTCCCTGTATTAGTTCTCTACTACTGTGTAACAAATTAATATCCCTAAAATCTAACACCCTAAGATAACACACATTTATTGTCTCTCGGTCTCCATGGATCAGGAAGTGGGGGTGTGACACAGCTGAGTCCTCTGCTTCAAGTTTTTCACAGGTGCGGTCAGTGGTCCATCTAAGGTGACAGTCTAGCATCCAAGTGAGGCAGAATTAGCTTCTCTGCTCTTCACTGATTTCAGGCAGAATTCCTGCCTTCCTTAGCTAATGGATTGAGAGCTCGAGTGTTTCTAACCTTTAGCCAGAGCCACTCTTTGCTCTGTACTAACTGGCCCGCCCCAAAAGAACAAGCACACAAAAGCAAGAGAGAGGGCAGCCACCAACTTTCATAACTGACCTCATTCTGTTCTGCTCACTAGAAGCCAGTCACTGGATCCATCCTACCTTCAGGGCACTGGATCGTGCCTATTTAAGAAGACTGAATTACTAAATCAGAGTAACCACCATTTCCATTTCCTTAAACATTTAAAAACTTTTCAATTAACACATAATATTTGTACATATTTATAGGGCACAGCATGGTATTTCAATACGTACACAATGTGCGCTGATCAAGTCGGGGCAATTACCATTTCCAGCTATACCCTATCAATGCGTACAATTAAAGTAATGCTTTCTCAAAACGGATAAAAGAAAACAGAAAGGCTTTAACAGCACAGGGAAAAAACTGGATAGAAGAGCACTGACTTCTACAGGGAATGGAGAACAAAGCCTAGGTTGAGAGATGAGCTCATTTGTAGCCTGAAGTCTCTATGGGGTGGCCAGGAATGTCCTTTAACCACGTGACACAGGTCCCGGAGAGTTCTGCTACACCACATGGATGCGGAGGCCACCAGGACGCAGAAGGAAGCTCGGGGAGCACAGGCAGAGGAAGGAAGCATGGGGACGGAGGGCAAGGGCAGTACCGGGTGACTCCAACACATAGGCAGAAAGGGAAGAGCCTTAAGAACGCAGGGCGTGGTGGCACATGCCTGAAATCCCAGCACCCAGGAGGCTGAGGCAGGAGGATTGTTCTGAGCTCGAGACCAGCCTGGGCTACAAAGGGAGCCCAAGGCCACCCTGAACTGCATAGCAAGACCCTCTCTCAAAAAAGACCAAAAAAAAAAAAAAAAAAAACACAAGAGGACTAAGACGGCATGGTCAGGGAAGTGGAATTGTGGTCATAAAAATACAGGTAAAAAGACAAACCAGAAGGCAAAGAAGAGAGTAACAAGGAAGCAGAGCCCCTGTCCTGTTTTTAATGCTGCAAAGAGGTAAAGTAGGACAAGGAATTAGATGTGTCCATTTGATTTCATAACCAAGAAGTCATCAGAGCCCATTAAGAAGGGCATTTTCACCCGCTTAATGGGGTGGAAGATAGTTTGTAATGGCTGTAGGAGAGAAGGCAAGTGGCAAAGTGAGGGTAGAGTGCACAGAATTTTTTCTTCTGTCCATTTGGCAGATTTTTGTGAAGTGTATTGGCAATGATCTAAAAAAGTCTGGTGCTAGCATACCACTCTGGTGGAAATAATTCTAAATTATTATTTTTGGGGGGAGGGCAACAAATATTCACAGCCTCTCAGGACTAAAAATCACATTAGAAATGTGTCCTAAGGAAATGAGAAGTACTGAACACATAACCATAGATTAGTGTTATTCTAACAGAGGACACTCAAATCACCTAACCCCCAAAGACACTTCAACAAATTTAAAAGCTCCTTACATAGAGGTAAAGGTAGAAAGTTTCTGTTGTCAGAAGTGGTGAGCCATGAATTCTCAGGGGCTAACAAGATACAAAGCATAAAAGGAAGGAGTCTGACAGGACTTCTACTCCATACAATTTGTGGGACCCAAAGTTGTCCAGAGAATGGAGATCTAATAAAAAGATGGAGGAAGAAAGGGAACAGAGAAGGCGCCCATACATGTTTGCTCAGCAGAAGCTCCCGACATCTCTCCCATTTCCTACCAGACACAACAGAGGTAAAACGTTGTGGTCCCTGAACAGGCAGCCACCTCCCAGCGAGAGTCTCACATTATACAAAAGAAGTGAGATATCTCGTGGGCATCTGGCTGCCTCTGCAGGTCTATACTCACCCAGGAATTTTGGCATCCTCATAGGTAATCTCTTCCTCTAGTCCAAACACCCTAAAAGTACGTGTTGAATGGGTCAGATCAGTGGCCAATTTTTTCAGCGTTTGAGGTGCCATATATGTGCACTTTTTCTGTTCCTTTTGATTTTTACCTACAAATAAGCAAAAGTTTGTCAATCTTTTACAATTTTTTTTTTGTAGAGCTGAGAATGTAAACCAGCACCTCTTAATGCCAGGCAGGTGCTCTCCCACTGAACTACACCCTTAGCCCTCAATGTCCATCTTCTGAGTTGAATTAATTCCTTGCTTTCTAAAAAGAGACAGTAAAGTCCTAACTCTTAATGTTTGTGAATGTGACCTTATTCAGAACTAGATCTTTACAGACATAGTAAGTTTAAGATAATGTTACCCTGGCTTAGAGTGGGCACTAATTCCAGTGGCTTGTGTCTCTGTATGGAGAAAGAGATTTAGAGTCAGACACGCAAACGCACAGCACGTGTGACAGGCGTATGAAGGCACAGGTGGAAACTAGAGTGACGCAACTCCAAGACTCGGGGTGTAAAAGCCCGCCAACCAAGATCGGAGGCAAAGCAGAGGCCCAGAGGGATTCTCTCCCAGACCTTCTAGAAGGAGTGTAGTTCTGCCAACAACTTGATTTTGGACCTTGAGGCTTTGGGACTGTGAGGATGTGAATTTCTATTGCTTTTAGATTTGTGGTAACCTTATGAAAATAATACAGTTTGTACTCAACCAACATACTTATAATTCTTAATTGTGATATGTCAACTCGACTTGACTAAGAACTGCCTAGTACATTAGTCAGGTTCTGAGTGTGTCTGGATGACTGAGGAAGCTGCAAACCGAGTTGAAAGACCCACCAGGGATATGGGTAGCACCAACCAACAGACTTGAAGCACTGAAGAAGGAAGTCTCCCCTCTCTTCTGAGGAGCTCCAGTCTTTGCTCTTGGATGTTGGTCTCCAGTTTCTTCAGGCTTCCAAGCACAGACTTGTACAACAGGCAGTTCAGTGAGCTTCCACGCCTTTGCCATTTTGACCATTACTGGATCCTCCAGCTCTCCATCCCACAGGCAGCCATTTGGACTGTTCCTTCCTTCTCTGATCAGGCCAGTGGCGATTAGGATCCTTCCAGTGCTGATCCTGTAAGCCTACTTCATAAATCATATATGTAGATCTGAATCTGTTCTTCTAGAGAACCTAAGTAATACAATATCCTATCAACATTCTATTTTCAATCTCTTCTGTTAAAGCCATAAGGCTTCCTTCAGAGCCTTTAAATTGCTTATCTTATAATCAAATATTATTATATAACCAAATGCTTTGTCACTTTATACCTTGACCCTCCATCATCCCAAAATTCAATGCCCTATTGTCCACTATCCCTGTTGTCCAAAGAAATCTGACATGTTATGTATTTATTATGGTATCATCCACTTTTAGATATGTACTAATTTCTACATTAAAGTTTTATATATATATATCAATGACTTAATCCCATACAACTGTGTGTCTCATTATGTAAAACCTAGCTAACAGTAGGAGAGAGCAGGGGGGGTGCTCTTCTCTGTGGAATCAATCATGAGCCTAGCTTGACAGAGGCTCTGCCAGTACTCAGCGCATGGATTCAGAGGGAAATGTGATCAGTGATACCAGTCAGCAGATGAGAGAAGCCCTCCGGATTGGAAATACACACCTATTTCTGATCCACTTTTGTAGTACTGTCATGGTAACATACAGTTCTTAACAAGGGTCCATCACAGGTGCCACTTGCATGAAGGTGGGCTGTGAATCATGACCTTGGATGCACTGGTGGACAGATGGATGGATGGATGGATGGCCACATCCCAGAAGTAACATTACAGAACAGAATAAGAATATTACAGTGGACTGTTTCTATTCCTCCAAAACTTGTATGTTGAAATTCTACTCCCCAGGGTGATGATATTAGGAGGTGAGAATTTGGGGAAATAATTATGTGATGAGAATGGTGACATCATGAATGGGATTAGTGTCCTTAGAATAAGGGCTCTCCTTTCTCTTAAATGAAAATGCAGTAAGAAGCTGGCAGTCTGCAACCCAGAGATGTCAGCTGTCACAAGTTGTGTTTTCAACTACTATTCAAAGGTATGAGATATCTCATAACATAAATTCTTAAAACCTATGTTATAAATCATATTTTATATTTCTTCATTTCTAAAATGTATCATTACCAATAGCCATATATAGGTCATTGTCTACATATTAGATATTAACAGTGTGTAGTAGGTAAGTAAGATTACAATGGTACTTTGATTCATGACTTTAATTTGTCCTACAATTTTTGGAAAACACAAACACACCTGTGTTTGTATGGGAAAGATGGCTGTTGCTGTATTTGTCACTTGATACAGAGATTACAAAGAAAAAATAATTTTGCCAAACGCTTGTGAACCAAATTGCTTGCAAAAAAAGTGCGAACACAGGCACCACTGTATTTATAATTTTTATTTTACACTGTATGTACCTCTGTACTTTTCTAATTTAATATATATGCTATTTTAATTAAAAAACTATTACCTTTATTATGGAAATTTTTAAAAAAGTTTAGCCCATAATACAAGGTGTGATCAAAACCAAGTAAATATTTAAATTGAAAAATGTTTAGAGTAAGACATGTTGCCTTTGAATCTCCTCAAAATGTTCACTTTTTCTTCAAACACACTGATTCTCTTGTTTGTATCACTTCCTTTCTGTTTTTATATTTTATCTTAAAGAGGAAACACCAATACAACAATGACGGAATATGCGATATAATTCTCTTGTCACTTTCTGGATCAGCTCTGGAAGTCCTTCTTCGTGTCTTTACCTGGAGTGAGCAAACCGCAGTGTGTGCTCCTGCAGTGGCAGCCAACGAAAAGGCTCAGAAACACGGCGAGCCCTCATGCAGCTTATCTGCAGGATCCGGCGCCAAGTAACTTCTGTTTCCTCCTCGCAATCAAAATGACCATGAAAAGTAAACATTTTAAATCACTTCAGGGCCTCACGGCCCCAGCCGCCCAACTAAAGGCAAGAAAGAGGACTTCCAGAACTGCTTTGGACACTGTCAGGAATAACGGGATAAGTGTGTTGGAAGTGGGGCGGGATATTTTGAAAAGAATTAGTGAAACTATATCTTTGACTGTAATAAGTCGTATTTTAAATCACATCTCACAGGAGCTCAATATATTGTGATTGGGTAAGAAATAAAAGAGAAGAAACAGTGATCAATAACACAGGATTAGGAGGAGTTTCTTTATGGAAATAGGAGCACGTGTACAGGGCAAAGGAAAGACACTGGGGGAGAAGTAATGAATACGAACTAAAAAAACACGAAAGTGGGAAAAGGAGGGCCGGAGAAAGCGGAGAGGAAAGGCCGAGGAAGCAGGGAGGAGGAGGGGGAAAATGAATCAAGGTGCATCAAGCACACGCGCCCGCTCCCTAGGATGAATGTAAACACTATGTACTGCAAGCGTGCACAAATAGATTGTCTTAAAAAATTAAAATTAATGAATTCCAGATACACTGATGGAATAAAATAATCTGGGGCCTACAGGAGAGACTGTTCTTAGAATCGAGACTCCCAGAAGTCTAGATGAGCAGCGAGGGAGAAGTGGACTTGTTGTCAGGTAGGTGAAGTTACCTACAGAGAGTAAGGGCTTGGAGCTTCACAGAAGACTGTAGCAAATGTTGGGTGTGTAGAGCGTAGTCATTAGAGATTGTGGGGCTTAAATTAAAAAGAAGGGGAGGCTGTGATTGCTAAGTGTGATGTAATAACAATTTAGATAAAGCTCATCACTTAGCAACCTCATGTTATATTGTCTAGCTGATGGCACATTCACAGAGTATGTTCAGGTCTCAGGACCCATTATTCTCTCTGAAAGCCTCTCTCCTGGCTCTGTGCTGGCCCATTCTAAAGGCCAGGTGGATCTTCACAGTGTACGGTCTCAGCCGCCGACAGAGAAAAGACCAGAAAGGTATGGGCGCGTGGATAGAAAACATCTAGGTAGACTGAAAAACTATTTAGTGGGAAACATTTAGAAACTGTTCAGTGGAAAACTCTCGATAACTTTATATGAATTCTGCCCCGCTTCCTCTGTGCCCTTCTTGGTTTTCAGCTGGCCCACTTGATGAACTTCTTATCAGCCAGGAAGCCCAGATCAGATATATTCAAATTTTCTGCTTTCTGTGCAAAAAGCTCTATCCCCTCCTTTCACTGAGGAGAGGCCACAGCTGCTACTACTTTAATTTTCCCTTAGTATAGAAGAACACTTGCCTGGGCCCCTGAATCAAAGCAATTGCTCCAAAACTACAGCGTAGGAAGGTAACACAGAAGACTTTGCAGGCTGCTAAGAAATGCCAGGAACACTCCTCCTAACTCTCTACTGCCTAGAATGCTCTCCTGTGCTCCCTGGTGGTAAGAAAGCCCTCAAATCAACCAGGGGAGATGTGTCTTATGTCAAAACCACTAAAAGGCAGTGAGCCCCTTATCTAACCATGAGCATTCTGCTAGCTACTAACCCAGGTGCCAGGCCTGGTATTCAGAGTTACCAAACTGGCTAGGTGCCTTCAGTAAACTGCTGCTATATCACAGTTCTTTGTGCATGAAGAGTTATAAAAACAACAAGAAGGAAAATATTCCAGTAATGCCTAGATGACCTTGGAGAGAATTATGATCATAGTATTTATTAAAATACTTGATAAATGAAATACCATACATGGCCGTGGTGGACTGACAACTGGTGGTCAACTTGTACTGCCCAGCTGAACTGAAGCAGCGTGGTGCTGGGTGTGGGAGGCCCATATGGGGACTGTTTCCAGCAACAATAAGAGGCAGAATGGGAAAAGAAGAAAGAAGGCTTTTGGGAGCTGGTAGAAGCTGTTGGGAACCTGTTGGAAGCTGTTGAGAAGCTGTAAGGAGCAGCTGGTTCTCTTGGAGGGGTTCGTCATGCTGGTTTTCTTGATGAACTTGGCTGTTTTCATTTTCCAAGGAGTTGGGACCTTGTTGTTGCTAAGAATGGCCTCAGTTTACTTTAGGGGAGCTCAGGTCCTCACTCTGAGCATCACTTCCTGGCTCCAGAGGGGAAGATGGTGTGCTGCCAGTCTCCTGGAGAAGCTTATCACATTGTCTTTCCTGAGGGGAACTCACTGTCCTGATCATCTGAGGAGCTCGGGACCTCACTGTTGCTGACAAAGGCTGTAGTACTTTTCAGGGGAGCTCTGGTCCTTACTTTAAGAGTCACTTCCTGGCTCCAGTGCAGATCCCTCAGCCTGCTAGCTCAGATCCTTCATCCTGCTGGCACAGACTTCCTAAATTCCACCACTGACCTTTGGCCCTTCCCAGCACAGATCCATGAAACAGGCCTGCATGAGACATTGTCGTGGGCTCTGCGCCTCCTGTTGGATTGTAGGAGGTATGATTATGGGCTCTAAGTCTTCAGCTGGACCCATTCAGGACGTTTCCATGGGATCCAGGCCCTCCGCTGGATTCTCTGGTCTTTAGTGTATGGACAGATTTTCTGCACTCTTTTGTATATCATTCTTTCGGTGATTATTATAAACAATTTTACAAAATATGTGTCCTATATTATATTGTTCCACTTGCAAAAACCCCAACCAACACAACAGTATAATGTATTTGTGAATTTGAGCTCTTTTGGGCCAATTTTCCTTATAATCCCACATGTGGTTACCAGCTGACCCATATCCTGAAATGATTCTCTGGATCTTACTCAGATGGTAAGAACACTCTCCTGACAGGGCAGCAGGAAAGCACACCAGTTTTGGCAAAGAAGCGTCAGCATGTGTGAAATTTACCATAACCATAAATTTTCCATAGTTATTATTAGATAACTATTGGCTAATTTTATTTTTACAGTAAGCACAGAATGAAAAAGATCACCATATTTATAACTGCCAGAGAAAATTGTTAAAAGTATGTGAATATATACCACTGATACTAAATTTAATTTGTTAAATTTTAAATGCTAAAGTTTTTGAGTTGTAGACACTATAAAAATGAAGGAGTTCAAATTTTCTGATTAAAGACAGAGCAACTATACATTTAATTGGTAAGAATTTGCAATTTTAGTATTAGTTTTGTGATACATGCTAAATAATAGTGTCTTCTTTCCTAATTCATTACATTAAAAGTCACATCCTGTAGGTTATGTTAATTTTTTTAAAAAAATCAGGTGAGGATTATATCATTCATGTAGATAATTTAGGCTCCTATTCATATCCACCAAGATTTTTCCCTTGCAATAAAAATAAGCTAAGGGCTTGACCTAGACAAAGATAAATTTTCAATGTTTTAATCATTTTGTGTGGGAGAACATAGACATTACAGTAAAGACAGGCAAAATTTCCTGCCATTCATTGAAAGACAATTCAAGCTTGATACGTGGAAGCAACATGCTCTAAACAATCACTTAACAAGCTGAGTGCTCACTGGGAAAAGTCACTGGCACCGTGTGATTGCCATGGGCTTAGCTGTGCACATCAGTCTTAGAGCATCGCCAACCTGCTGCCTGTATGTAAACAAAAACAGAGAAACAAAGGTCAGTGGCAAAATGTCCCTCACGTGCTGGGCCCTGCGTGCCTGTCAGTTAAAGGCAGCTGGGTTTGAAACCCAATAGGACCCGACTCTCAAAGATAAGAAAGCTAACCCAGGTCCTGGCCACGATGCTGATCCACTTTTGTAGGTCAGCATCTGCCCTTCTGCCGCCTGACCACAGCACTGTAGCCTGGTGATGCATCTATGAACATATCATGTCTCAGTCATGCCACCGCCACGCCCCATGTGCCGCAGCTTCACCACTGAAAGCATAAACTCCTACCTGATTACTTATTTGTGAAAAGGTCCAGAAAATTGTTTAATTTCACTAAGAAACCCAAACTCAAGATAGTGATAAAAAGCTAGGTATATTTTTAAAAGGCTGTTTGATTTATTTGTGAAACTTCTGTTCTCAGGGTCCCTCAGTGCTAGAAAAAGGAAAAGAAGGTAGAGATCTATATATTTTATAATAACCCAGGGAAGCCCCAGTGACAGATTTTGTGAGGAACCCTCTCATGAAGTAACAGCGTGCCATCATCAGTGAAGTTACACTGTGTTGCTTTCATTTGATGATATTAATCCAACTCCATGCGGCTCCTCTCCATCTGGCCAGTTGTCAGCTTTTTTTGGCTTCTTAAATATTAAAGGTATATTAAGTTCTTAGCTCTTGGAGACACTGGCAAATTACCTGTGACAACATGCAGTTTTATTTGCTATGCCCAGAGAGTATGTCTACAAGTTGAATGTAATCATTTGTGAAAAATACATTCACATGGAAAATCAAAACATAAGTTACACTTTCTTGCAACTAGACATGTTGTAAAATTACATGTTCACACACGAATATATGACCCTGAACTTGCATGTGTACATAGCACATATCCCACTAGCAAATGTAAGCTTCTTAGACTGTAGAATCACTAGAGCCTGGTGGGCTGGGAGAATTTTCTTTAAAAGCATTCTGGGTCAACTTGGCATTCTCTGTGGCTGTCTTGTATTGCCAGACAAGGCACTCTGAGTGATTTTAACATCTTATATCCTATAACTCATTCACTCCACCAAATATCTGCTTTTTTGGAAGCCCGTAGACAGAGCTGCAAGCAAGTCTAACCACAGAAGAAAATTTTAATTTTTAAGCAGTTGAAGAGATGGCAATCTGTCTTGGTTGCTGCCACAATCTTCCATTTACAGCTGACATGTTTATTCTTGGGCATTTAAACTGTGGCCCAGAAAGCCATGAAGGAAGGCGGGTTATAAATGTTATATTTGATTGGAAATGACATTCCAAAATAAACATGTCAAAGCACAGCACAGCATTCTCCTGTGCATCTATTCTGCATTGCACTCCATCACACAAACCCATAGCCACACAAACACACATAGGATACTGTTTTGCAGCTATAGTACACTCAGGTACAGAAACACAGAGACATACATGAAGTTGCTATGGAATTCAGCAAGAGGAAAGTAACTGAAATGATCACTGATCAAATCCAGTGTCATTTTGCTCGGTAGCAAAGCCTAAGGAAAGCATTAGCCCTAGCTTCCAGCACCAGAAAAGAATAGTTTGAAAATCAACTAGGCGGTCCCTTCTATACCTCATTCAATTCTCTGATGAGAAAATAAATGAATGAGAATAATAATTAAAAGGAAGGAATCATTTTGAAGAGTACAGTAATAAAAAAAGAAATATAAACCAGACTCTCATATCCCAGCCCAGAAAAATAAGGCAAACCAAGAGGAGAAAATCAGGCAAAAACTAGAGGTGCGGGGGGAGCTAAAACTAAGCAAATACTTAAAAGGCACAATTGGTAAACTAAGAACCATAAGGGAAACAGCACAAGCAACTGTCTTTAGAGCAGAGAGAGGAGCGTGTAGAGCCCTTAAAAAGTACAGCACTTGCCCCATTTCTGTGCTTGCAGAAATTTACCTACTGTATCCACCAGCTCTCCACTAAGGTGGAAACACTGAGGTGCTGGAAGGCCACAGTTTAGGTTTAAATTATTACAGTACAATTACTCCTTTAACGTTCTAAAATGTGTAAAAATTGTGTGTGTGTGTGTGCACGTGTGTGTGTGTGTGTGTGTGTGTGTGTGTGTGTGTGTGTGTCCTGGGTTCTATAAGAAAGGAATGTTTGTTTCTAATCTGTTAACATTTCCCAACAATTCCAGCCCTTACTCCAGGCTGTCATTAGGTCGTTTCTGCTGTTCACGCTTCTTCCAGCTTTCCATTTCAGACATCAAACACTGCCACTTTAAAGACTGCCGCAGTGGGTTGTCCTCTGCAAAATACCAGTGAAGTGTTGCAGCATGTTTGAAGCCCAGCTCCTGCATCCCAGTGTCTTCAAATGGTCGCTATGTCAGCATCGAACTAACTGTCACGGTGGGAGGCACGAGGCACAGAGCCACGCCCAGAGAGGACTCAGCCATATGCAAATAAGATAGCTGCCCCCTTACATGACCTTACTCGAGGCTCAGATACAGGATGCAGAACAGAATTTAGCAAAATTGCATTGATTGCGTTTAAAGGGATTCCAAGTATTGTCCACTTTTATTTTGCCCCATTGCTCTATCGCTTCCTGAAATGCCACCTTCTCTCAAATGTCTTACTGTTTTGTCACATTCCTTCAACTTGCCTTTATTTTTCTACTAACTTATTAAGAACAAGTACATGTCATTAGCCTTTTTTTTTTTTTTTTTTTTTTTGGCACCAGGAATCAAACTCAGGAGCTTACTCTTGCCAGGCAGGCTCTGGTACCACTGAGCCATATCCCCGGCCCCATGCAATTAGTCTTTATCTGTGAGAATTTTTCTCAAGATATTAGATGAAGGTAATATTGAAAGCAAACAAATTGCCAAATGGTCAATTTAATCTACACAGCTGTGAGCATGGAATAATGAGTGGGAGAAATACTAAACTGCCATCATCAGTGAAAAACACTAATAATGTTACACAGGCAAAATCATCAAGTTTATGCCTTTTAATGAAGAAGAAAGTTTTTCTACCTGGAGTCAAATATTAACTAAATTTTCCTGTAAGAAGAAGTAGAGCATAAATCCCAGTCTTCTAAGAATGGGATAACACTCAGATTGGGAAGCAAGAGTGGACATGAATCACTGTCCAAAATGTAAAGGGTCTGATATTTACTCCTACCCGTCAGCTGACAAGTTAGTTTATCATGGTTTTATGGATGCTCCAGAAGACATGAGACTCCAGGGTCAGAGACAAAAATTTTACAGCTAAAGAAAGTCAGTGTCAAGATAATTGCTCTAATTCCCCAAGTCCCAGGTTCAACAGGAGCATGGAGATCCTGATCATCTCTGTACCTACCCTGAGCAGCACTACAGGAGAATTCAACAGAATTCAACAGAGAAATGATGGGCAGAGGGGAGAATCTGAGAGCTGGGAGGTAAAAGTACAAATAGTGACAGAGAGAAAACAGACTTTTAAATACAAACATAGCCTGAGGAAATTGTGGATGTGTAACAAAAGATCTGCTATTTGTATGCTTGAAATCTTGGAAAGAAGGAAAAACAAAGTAAAGGTGACAAGGTATTCAAAGAAATAATGGTTGAATTTCCCAATCTTGGCAAAAGACATATTTCTACATATTCAAATAATCTGAGAATCTCAAACAGTATAAACCCAAAGAAGTCCACTCGGAGACACAGCATAGTCATGTTTCTGAAAAAGAAAGACAAGAAAAATACATTCTAAAAATTTAAGAAGCAAAATCCTATCGGGAAACATGGTGCACGCCTATAATCCCAGCACTCAGGAGGCTGAGTCAGGAGGATCGCTGTAAGTCTGAGGCCAGTCTGGGCTACGTAGTGACTTCAAGGTCAACCTGAGCTGTATAGTGCGATCCTGCCAAAAAAACAAAACAACAACAAGAAGAAAAAGAAAAAAATAACACATTGCCCATACCGAAAAAGAATCCAAAAACAGCACATTTATTCTCACCGGAAATTATAAAAACTGGAGCAAATAACACATTTTTCAGGCGCTGAAAGAGAACTGTCAGTTGAGTGACCTGCACTCAGGGAAAACGAACCTTCAGGAACAGACTGGAAGTCAAGACAATTTCAGATGAAGATGAACAGATTTTGTCACCAGCAGAGATGACCTTAATAAAGGAATTGTTCTAAATGAAGTACAGTGAGGGAAGGAGGGACTCAGAGACACTGGAAAGGAGGAAAGAAGGAGAGAAAGAGTAAAAATACCAAAAACACATTTCCATCTTTTAATTATATCTGAGGGTGGGATAAAAATTACAACAATCCATGGTGTGCCTCTAACTGTATGTATAGAGAATATTTATGACAACTGCACCATAAACGGAAGAAAGCAAAGGAATGAAAAGAAAAGTAAGATCTCAACATTCCACTTGAACTGGTAAAATGCCAGGACCAGTATACCATGTTAAATTATTTATATATAATTACATTACACAGAGCAAGTATTAAAGCGACTATAAAAAAGATGCTCAGAACAGTGTGGAAAATCCAAATAATATTCTAAAAAATGTTCAAGTGATCCACAGGAATGTAAGGATAAAGGAAACAAGCCAAAAACAGAGGTAACATGTAGAAAATACTAAACACAGTCTCAAGTATGTCAATAATCACACTAAATGTAAATGATTCAAATATGAACATCAACCTAATGATAGAGGTTGTCAGAATGTGTTCGAAAATATAGCCACACTGCATTTTTTTCTACAAGAAATTCAATTAAAATATAATAAGAGTAGGCTGAAAGTAAAAGGACACAGAAAACTGTATCAGGCAACCATTAATGACACAAAATATATGCCAAAGGGAAAAATTGTGAATCAGTGAGGAGCATTAGGTCATGACAGAAAGCCAATCCACCAAGACTGAGCAATTCTAAACATGTGTCAGCCAAACAACAAAGGTACAAAGATGTGAAGCAAAAGCAAATGGACTGAAAGGCGACACTGAGAAACCACAGTTACAGTTGGAGACTTTAACACTCTTCTTTCAATAATTGGTAAAACCACTGCAGAGAAAATTAACCAGGACCTGTAAGAGCTCAAAAACATATCAACCGATAGGAGGATTATATCAACACTTACACCCCATCCAGTCAAGATCTTTACAAGCCCTCAGAGAACACATACTATGAGAAACTGTCTTCTGGACTAGAAAACAAATTCAAAAAAAGAAATCACAGAGTGAGTTTTATGGTTACAGTGTCATCAATCTACAAAGCAAAAATAAAAATCTCCACAAAGACTTGGAAATTAAATAATACATTTCTAACAATCTATGGGTCATAAAGAAAGTCTCAAATGAAATTTTAGAAATTCATAAAACTGAAATAAAATAAAAATACAGCATATCTAAATCTGTAGGAAATAGCTGAAGTAGAACAGAGAGGAACACTTATGAAATTAAATATCCATATTAACAAAAAGCAAATTTTCAAATAATCAAAGCTTCTACTTCAAGAACCTAGGAACAGGGGAGAAAAACAAACCTAAAACAATTAAAATGAATAAAATAACATAGGAAAGAAATCAATGAACTTTAAAACAGAACAATCAAGATGAAATGTTAGGTTACAGTTCTTAGAGTGAATGTGGATTTGGTGGCCATAAATAGCACTGTCCAATCATGATCTTCCTTCTCCTGTAGCAGTTTGAAAAATAGCGGCCAAAAGAAGAGGTCATGCAGTATGCCTGTAAATAATTTGAGCTAGGATCTTTTGGTCATAATCAGGAAAGTTCTCCATCTATCACCATATGGGAAAAAAATGAAATATAGAACTTTATCCCTTTAACAGGTCATTGATTTATATGCATCCTCTCTGAGAGTGCTCATGAATGAGCTAACTCAAGGTATATGAAAAAGTCCAAAAATTAATCTATAATGTCTGCTATAACTTGCATCTCAAGTACACTGGAAACTCCTATGTGTTACAGGTTTGGTCCTGAGCTGATGGCGCAGTTGGGAGGTGGTACAATCTGTAAGAGTTAGAACCTATTGGGAAGAATGTAGATCACAGTGGGGATGACCCTAAAAGAGATCTTGGGGTCCTTGCCCCCTAGCCTCTTTTTGCTTCCTGGCACCATGCGGTGAACAGATTTCCTTCACCACGCACTCCCTCCCAGGATGGAACTGTGCACAAGTGCCTTAGATCCTGGCTGGCTTGCCAAATACGTTACTGGGTGGTCGAAGTACTAAAGGTGGCAGAGGCGGTAGAGGGAACCAGCAGTGCTTTCCAGGTCTCATTGTTCCATTCAGTGAATTAGATGGAAAAGAAAAAAGCATGAAAAAAGAAGAGGAGGAAAAGAAGCACAAAAGCCGTGCTCAAGAAGAAGGAAAGAGAAGATACATCCTGCCCGCAGAATGGGTCACCGCAGGAGTGAGAGGGCGGTGGTGGCAACGGCGGAGGCTGTTCTCTCGTGCATCTTCTTCAGCAGCCGGTGCCGGCAGTCCCACCTGACCTAGGAGACTGACATCAGGTGTCAGGCACGTTCTCCTGCCTGCTCCGCGCCTGGGGCATGGCTCAGCTTGATGTTGCTCCAGGGTCAGAAGCGGCTGCTCTGCAGCCGTGGTTAACGAGTTTACCCCGCTGGCAGCCCGTGTCCAGTTGTTCCAGTCACACCGCCGTGCCCGAGTCTCCCACTTCACTGTCCTGGATTGAAAGCAGTGAAACTAGGACAGCACGCAATGAAACTTCTAAGAGTGTGAGCCAAAGGGAACATTTCTTCCTTTTAGGTTAATTATCTCAGATATTCTCTCCCAGCAATGGAAATCTGACCGGCACACCTTCCATCATGGAAGAAAGGACAGAATTCCAAGTACAGTGAGGCACACCTAACAGAAATGGCAATTTTGCAAACTTTGCATTAAGGGGCACACCCCGAAAACATGGCAACCCTGCCATTCTACCCTGGCTACCCAGTTCTCCCTTGTTAACATACGCATGTTACAGATGACAGCAAAGACAATAACACAGAAAGTTTCTTTGTTTTATTTTGGTGGTTTTTTTTTTTTTTTTCTGGTACCGGGGATCGAACTCAGAACCTTGCGCTTGCCAGGCAAGCACTTACGCCACTGAGCTATACCCCCAGCCCCGCTCTTTGTTTTGTTGATGCTGCATCAGCATTGCTTAAATATCAGTTTCACTGTCCACTACCACATTTTTCGAACTTTTCCAAAACCAGTGAAACTAAAAGTAGCATCATTCACATGCTGTTTGGAAAGTGAACTGTGCATGTCTGACTGGATCCATGTTAGCCCACCTCACTCATCATGTAGTTTTCAAACTCTAATTTGGTATCTGTTAATAAGATTATTTAATTTGATATCTTTTAATCACACAAAATGGTTTCATTGAAGTGAGCTTAAACATATGAGAAATATGCATAAATATCAGTATAAATAGAACAAGAGAGTGAATCAACTTCTATTTCCACATAGTATGGTGAGTGACACTGAATGTTTTTGAGATTTGTATGTGACATATAAATAAATGTATTGAGACTACCACTAAACAAAATAAATATAATGTAGTATATCTAAGAACACAAGCTTTGGAGAGCTTCAGGCTAAATTTACTGATGGCATTTGGAGAGTTACATAATCTCACCTATTTTATACACACTACAAATACTGATTCACCGTATTAGGTGAATTAATTTATTTTTATCACAACTACTCTCTGAGTATGACATAATGTTCATTCTCTCTACAGAGAGACAAAAAGCAATACTTGGCAAAATTAAATCACATATGGTCATGCAGGTAATTTGGACAGACCTGAAATTTGAACCTGTGGTGTCTGACTCCACATCTTGTCATGGCCATGATGTTCTCTTGTTTTCCTGGCATGTGGTTTTATTTCTCAGTGAAATATATTACAACCATAAAACATCTTACAAGTACCCGGCACATAAAAGGTGCTCACTATTAATGCTAATCTTATTATTACCATCACTACTGACATGATTTGCTGAAATGATATTCTAAATGCTTTCTGAAATGAGCCAGTTCCTTCCTATACTTTTCAAATGACAGTAGTTCCTGTGAATCTTATGTAATATATATATAAAGTGGCCTTCTTATACGTGTAACTGGTAGCTTGCCTTGAGCTGATGGGTGCTCACCACTTTAGTGCCAGGGCTGACCTGTTCCAACTTCTCCGTTTAATCTGCCTCTTTTGGAACACATCACATTCATTGCATCCCAGATCAGTAGAAAGATGGCTTTCTCCCCCAGTAGAAGCTGAGATCCTCAAAGGTAACACTCTCTTATACATCCTTGGCTCCCAAGCTGTGTACAGCAGCACCCAGGACTGGCACACAGGGATAAACCACGAGAGACTGCATGCCCACGTTTAACAACGGCCACTTTGGCAATGTGAGGAGGTGAACAGCTGATGAAAACACCAGCGTATGGGGGAAATCAATGGCTTCTACCACATTTGACTGACCTAATATGAAGAAGATAGATATTTAAAAATATTTGAAGTGAAGAAATCTTTATGTGTAGGATTTGATGTACCTACTCCTACCTCAGAACAGAATGGAAGAGTAAGCATCTACGATGAAGAAGAGAGCACAATGGTCTGAAAATGCCTAGCTGCTTCTACACACAGAGTGAAAAACAACTGTAAGACTTCCACCTGTGTCACATCATGTTCCAGTGAAAATGGCTTATTATCAGTGACGTTCGAGCCCTGAAGCCCTGAGCCTTAGTGCATGGTGTGAAGTAACTAAGGTCAATAAGCCTTGAAGAATGACACACACAGGGAGCCATGGTTCCACTGTGTACATCTCCAAGTACTTTCAAGACATTGAAGACCGTATCAGTCATACTACATAGTTATGCGTGCAGACCCTCCAATAAACCTAAGGCTATAGCCTTAAAAGATTCAAACAAATATAGGAAATAAAATTCAAGTGCCATTCACAAGAATGTTTGCTTTTGTGAATGGAACTCAGATTCCAACTTCACAGTATACTCTTAAGTCCGTGATTTGAAAGACATTTTGTGATTATAAGTTCTAGTATTGCACAATTAAAGGAATGAGATTCCTAGACCATAAAGGCTTCTAGTTACACTTCTTGGCATATACTATAGAGAGCAGTGTACAGCTCAGGGATATATATTAATAATTTTGTGCATGGGACATAACCCATGATGAATAAAGTATGTTTTTCTCTTCTTCATCTACAAGAAACCACTCAAATAATATTAACAGTTATGCTGACAGAAGCCAGTGTATTCTAGCCACAAAACCCAAATAGGTCAAGCTCCAACTCATGCTGTCAGCAAGTCCAAAACAATGAACAGTGGCTGAGCAAGCTGGCACATGCCTGTAATCCCAGCGCTCAGAAGGCTGAGATAGGAGGATTGTCACAAAGTTCAAGGCCAGCCTGGGATACACAGTGAATTTAAGGCCAGCCTGAACTACATGGTAAGACTCTGTCTCAAAAAACTGAAAAAAAGATAAAAGAGAGGAAGGAAGGAAGGAAGGAAGGAAGGAAGGAAGGAAGGAAGGAAGGAGGGAAGGAAGAGGAAACTGTACATATTGTCACAAAATTAGCTATGCATAAATGACTTTGTAATTCAAATTACTCTAATGATCTGTTTTGTCACACTGACAATGAACTGACCACACAGCTGGGTCCCTCAATTTTATTAGTTTTTTCAGTTTATTTGTATTGACAAATAATAATTGCATATATTTATAGGGTGAAGGATGAAATTTTGACACGTGTAATTTGCTTAATGATCAAAACAGCCAATTAAGATATCTATCACTTCCAACGTTTATCATTTCTTTGTGTTGGGAGCATCCAAACTTCTCCCTTTTAGCTGTTTTGAGTATACAATATATTAACGTCAGCCACAGTCACCTGCTGTGCAATGGAACACCAGAACTATTTGCTGAAGAATGGGGTTATTGGTTGCAAACTACACAGCCACAGGAGTTGATAGCAAGCATTTGGGAGGAACTCATACAACTCTATAGCAAAACCACAAATAACATCATTTTAAAATGGACAAAAAGTCTAAACAGCTATTTCTCAAAAGAAGCCAACAGGTATGGGGAAAATGCTCAGTATGACTATATTAGTCAACTTAGCGTTACTGTAACACAATATCTTAAGAAATTAATTTATAAAGGCGAAAGGGTTAGTTTGGCTTATTATTCTGAAGGTTCTGGCCCAAAACTAGGTCGCTCACTCCTTTGTGCCTCTGGCAAGGGCGCTGCATTATTGCTGAAGCATGTGGTACAGCAAACTGCCTCCTCACCGTGCCGGGAGGCCAAAGAGGAGGAAGTATTTGGGGGCCCACAATTCCCTCCGAAAGCACCCCCTCCCAGGGCCTGAGGGCCTCCTGCTGGCTCCAGCTTCCAAGGGTGCACAGCACATTCCAGTTGCACCACACTGGGGGCCAGTGCCTTAGCACACAGTACTTTGAGGGACACTCAGTACCCAAATGTAGTAAGAAAGTGCAAGTCCCTCCATCTTTATCCCTCTGCTCTGTTCTTTGTTCCCCACAACATTCCGAGCTTTTATTTCAGCACAGCTCCAGGTACTCGGGGCGCAGCAGATTTTCCTGAAATAACCTCATCCCTTCATCCTCCTCCTGGAACATCACAGTGGCTCCTGTCCTCTGAGGATAGACTCTCCATTCCTTACATAACATGTAACTTCACCTGTTCTTTATGTTTATCTTTTTCTCACTCTCCCCGCTTCCCTGCACAGCCCATATGCCAGCCTTCCTGTGCTACCTAGTTATTATGTGCTTGCACTTTCTCATGATGTTGCCACGCTAGCAGTGCCCCCCCCCCGATCCCATCTGCTTTCAGGTGGAATTGAACACTGCTGTCTCTGAGAGTTCGATCCACCTTGTATCTACTTGAATAGTTTCTGAAAGTCTTACTTCATTTATGTTGGTATTTACAGAAATATCTAGAGGACTGTAAGCCACCTGATCGCAGGAATTATCCCATTCATTTTAATCTATGATGTGTATTAAAGGTGCACAGTATCTATTTTCCGAATGAACAGATGATCTAACAATGCCTTAGGTTAAACTTCTGAATCTTTTTTTTTTTTTTTTTTTTTGGCGGTACTGGGGATCAAACTCAGGACCCTGCACTTGCTAGGCAAGCGCTTATTCCACTGAGCTATATCCCCAGCCCTAAACTTCTGAATCTAATTCCATAGAATTCTTTTCAAAAGACCACAGGAATGTTGGAAGCCTTATTAATTTACATTCAGTAAATGTCACATTCTGTCAAATCCTTCTTGTTCAAAGCAAGTCTGAGGTTTGATGACACTATTAATATCAAAAATTTGGTAGTGGAGGACCCTTGCATCCTTCAGAGTGAGTACAACCCTCACTATAGATTCTCTTTTCCCACTGTATGTGGAAAGTCAAAAAGATACCAGAGATCTTCCTATTCCAGAGAAAAATGACTCAACCAACCCAGCTTAAAGGCCAAGCACATCTCTGTCAAACCTACAGTATTTGAACAGTACTCCACTCTGCTAAAGCCATCATTCTCAGAGTGGTCCTGTCACGGGCTGGGTCTGAGGGTCTCCAGAGATGAAACAAGGAAGCTAACCCACCTCATTAAAATAAGGGTGCAGGTTCACGGACTCTCCGCACAGAAAAGAATTTTCAGGACATGTCAGTGAAAAAAGGGATGAGAAATATTTATTAGAAGTAAATACAGGACTCAAAAGCATAATGCAGTGCTCAAGGAAAGGAGGCACATGCACTCGGGGTGGGCCTATTTTCAATATGGGTGATCTTGGATGCGTATTCTCATTGTCTGACAAGTTATAGTGTGAGCCATCCACAAGTTACATCTAAGACATACTCCAGTGTAGCTGTCCTCTCAGCAGGGGGAAAGGTAATTTTCAGGTGAAAAGAAAGGAATGGGCAGATCTATTTGCAGCTGGTTGTTTTTTTTTTTTTTTCTGTTTTGGAAGAAGAGGCAAGAAAAAAGTGAATAAATAAGACATGTATTCTGAAGCTGCAGTTTTTCTTTAAAAGTACAATTTTAAATTCTCAATTTCCCGATCTTTTTTCTACCTAGTTTTATTTCTTCTATCATACCTCAGTCCTTTCATAAGGTATGAGACATTAAAACTGTGTTTATAATACTGGCAAGATATTATATGCCCTTTTCACTGTACTGACTTTTGTCCCAAGACACATATACAGAACCTTAGGAAAACAGCACCTACCTAGAGTGGGCAAACAGTGATAAGTGATATACCTGAAAAAGAAATGTAATACTGGTATGGAGGGGATGTAACTCTCAACCTGCTGGAAGTCAGATACACCAAGTTTGTGTTCCCCAAAATTGAAGAATGAATTCTAAGGAACAGTGGAGGTTAAGAATAGGAAGAATTTATTAAAAGAGACAGCTTCTGAGTGAGAGGAAGGGACTCAAAAGTGGGATGCCAATGAGCCCACTTCTCAAGGGAAGTGTTGTAGAGAAAAATCACAAGGTGTGTACAAAATCACAGGATAGGCACAACATGGTCAAAACTATGATCAGCCAATAAGATTATAAGTATAGCTGCTTAAATACGGTTGGTTTAATGGGGAAGCAGGTCATGTAGCAAGTGTATGTGGAGAGAAGAAAGACCTTTTCAAAAAGGGGTGGATCAGGAGGTCCTGGTCACCCACTTGGGTGATTGATATCTATCTAGACTTTATTAGGCCATATGAGTCTAACCTTCAATGTATTGCTTATCCCTCAGGGAGGCATGTGAAACTGGTCATTCCATCATTTTCTTGAGGCCTGGTCTTTGACAGTTGCACCTGATGCCAAAGTTGTAATAAGCTCTCATCCTCTGCACTGACCCCCTCAAGGGCCTAGCTCTGTCTGACTGCATATAATATTTCTACATTATTTAGCTTTCTATAATAATACCACTATGATGGGGGGAAGAACTAACACCCCAAGACTTGAGATAATGGAACAATCTTTAAAAAGACTACATACTAAAAACAAAATAATCAAAGGTACACTTCAATAAGATACAATATTAATACCAAAAGAAAATATTAGAATTCAAGAAGCAAAAATAAGTAGAATAATAATGCAAACACATGTTTACATATCAAAATTTGCTACCATAATAAAAATAATAATGGCTTTTATTTCATTTTTGTTTGTTCTAGCGCTACGGATTGAATTCAGAGCCGTGTCCAAGCTGGGCAAGCACTCCGGAGCTAAGCTACATTCACAGCCCAGACAGTGATTACTAAGTGGAGCTTGGGAAGCAGAACAAATCACGTGTATCTCCCGCACTGAATACTGGAATAGTTAATGAGTAAGGAAAAAAGAAAACAGTTGGAGATCAAATATTACCTTCATTCCTAAAAAGAAGAATGAAACTCATGATAAAGAACATGAATAAGATGTGGCAACTGGAGGCTTCTTTCTATTGTGCCCAGAATTATACCTTTGCACTGTCAGGAACATTGCTTCCCATGAAATATGCATAGAAATGGGGAGCAATATGATCCTAACCGTGGGACGTCACATCCCAAAGAGAAGGAAGAATCAGTGTGTGTTGCATGCTGAACTGCTCTCCAAAGCTTGGCTCCTTAACTGACCGATTTTGTCTTCCAGTCTAAGGTGGCTGAGGAGTGAGAAAGGAGGGAGGAGTGTTTCTGACACAGAAGAAAATTTTGTAAATGCAAATTTTGTATTTCTATCTGCAAATGACTAAAGTAAGGGAAATTTTTAAAGAGGTACTGCCACAGAAAACGCCTCCCTACCAGTGTACTTCAGTTTGGGTTAGTTGTCCAGGTAACAGTTCCTGCTACAGCTCCCTTTACAGCTCCTGTTACTTCTGTCTCCCAGCAATGGCTAGTCACTATGATGCATATTGTAAATAACCAACAAAGACAGCCAAGTACTCCCCTTTGCACCCTCATAGAGACCTCTCTCCCTGGGCCTTCAAGACCCACATCTTTTCTTGAGATCAGAGCCCATCACCATTAAATAAGTCTGCATCCAAGTCCAGAGTGACATTTTCAGTGTTTCTCTCTGCCATTGCATTTGGTGTGCTGGCTGGGAAAACCAACTGTGCTGATCTCTTTGGTCACTGGCTATAGCCCTCGCATACAGAACAGAGACCTCTCCAGGTCCCAAAAGGAAGGTACACCCTTGAGATTTCTTGAGTTCCCTCAGTGATCTAGAGGGGATTCCTGGCTCCCCATTAGAGCAGTTCATATGGGACCCAAAAAGGAGGAGAATTGTCTGCCTGCCTGCCTACCTGATTACAGTAAGACCCCCAGGGGCATCCAGTTTCAGTCTATGCCTGCACAGTTCAAGCAGAAGGAGAGCTTGATAAACTCTCACTAGTCAAAGGCATGCTCGAGGGAAGGGGATCAGAATGTTTAACCTGTGAATGCTTATTGAATTATTGTGTGTTTCTATCAATGGCAAAAGCAATAGGCTGTTCCATCTGTGCTCCACAATGAGGAGCTAGACTTCCTTCTCCAAACTTGAGAAGTTTGACTGGGGCCTAATCTACAGTTTTGTGGACACACTTAATAAGGCCAAAATGGAGAACCTACTGATGCTTCTTCTTAGTCTAGGTGGTCCCAGTGTTGCCAAGAGGCAAGTAGTGTGGTGGGCATCTGAATGGTCTGTCTCGGGAAACTCACCCATTGTCTTGTGCCATCCTTCAAGGGTACACACACATGTAAGAAGTCAGAAAAGGAACTAATTAGTCAAACATCATGCTGTCTGACTGCAGGCCCAAGAATTTTTAAAAGGGCTTTTCTGGTGATTATGGAGTTAAAACCAAACTGCTGTTCTCTAAGCCTGAGCAAAAGCTGAAATTCTCATCTTGGTAGTTTCCATTGCAGCTGCCCCTGGGCCAACAACTCCAACCAGCATAAAGAAACAAAGCAACCCAGTCAAGTGCTTCTCAAAGGTGACAAAGAGGCGGTCAAAAAGCTCAACAATATGTCAAAAGTTACTACTGCTACCCATAAGCTTGATAAGAGCCATTCAGAAGTTTATAAAAGACTCTGAAACCTACAGAAACTATACCTGTCTTGGTTACTTTTCTCTCATTGATAAGACAAAATACCCAATGCCCAAAATTAAGGAAGGAAGGGTTTATTTCGCTTACAGGTTGTGGAGGTTTAAATCCATACTCAGCAGGCTCCAGGCAGGGTGGCACATGGCAGAGGGCAAGTGTTCATGATGGCAGACAATTACAAAAGCAACAAGAGCAAAAAGGGAGGAGTGACAGCCAGCAGCCTCTTTCTCTCCCTTACATATGCAAACTGTCAGCTCCGGGTAGTGGAGCACTCACACCCATAATCCCAACATTGGACTATACATCAATCATAAGCTCTAAAAGCCCACCACATGACTGCATGTGGATTTGGGGGGACATGCAGACATAAACCATAACAACACCCCTTTGACTCTAAGTCCCCTGAAAATCCACACATGATAAATCAAGCCTTCGTTGCATAAAAAGCACCTGATATCCACAAGAAAATCCTGTGTGATAGACAACCATACCCTATAGCCAAAGATCAATATGTGAGTTATAAGTGCTTTGGACACTAAAATATAAATAGCCCTTCAGATTAAGAGTTGGACCACTGGGAGCCCACAGTACCATCACCAGGACCATCATGACACTTGTTTCTCACCCCTTCTGCCAGGAACAAACTTGCAGCCTGGGAGAACATCTCATCAAACATGAGTTCTTGTATATGCCTGAATGCCCCATACCATTTCTGGAAAGAGACTTCCTCTTCAAGATAAAGGCATCAAAGCCAGTCAGCCTCTCTCTTGTTTAACCCTGCATCAGGCTTAGATAGGTAACTGCCATCCTGAAATTCTGAAATCCTCCCAGAGATATGGGCTGAAGACTTGCTGCCAGGCCTGACCATCAAACGTGTTCCCACATCCTGTACCACAGGAATCACAAACAGGCATCCAGCCACACATCAGCTGTCTAAAGCAATTTGGGATCCTGATAGAGTGTTAATCACCTTGGAACACTCCTCTCCTCCTGGTAAAAATATCTAGTGGGGATTATGGGCCAGTACACGATTTCTGTGCCATCAACAACACAGCCATCAACTTGCACTCTTTGGCCCCCAACCCATACATTCTTCTTGGACTGCTACCTCTAGATGCTGCTTGGTTTACGTGTCTAGATTTAAAGGATGCCTTCCTCTGCTTGTGGGTTGCTCCCATAAGAAGATCCTGAGACAAGACCAAAAGGCAACTCACGTGGACTCCATTGCCACAAAGGTTTAAGAACTACCCCACTATTTTGAGGAGGCTTTAGTAACAGATTAGGCCAAGCCACTAGCATCATTTCTTCAGGACAGACTGTTACTTCTCTGTCCCCCACTACTTACCATCATGGTCCCCCAAGAAAAGAATGTAACCATACATCCAGAGGCTTTAAAACCACAAAATGTTTATAGACTGTCAAACTGCTGAAATACAACTCTCCTACCTCAAAGCCAGTCCAGTGTCTCTGAGCTGCCAATGCTGCAGCACTACCTTCCATCATACTGCCGCCCACAGCCTGCTGGTACACTTGCCTGGACCTAAAGAATACCTTCTTCTGTCTTTGGCTAGCTCCTGTCAGCCAGCTCCTCTTTGCAAAGACTCCAGTTATGGACTCAAAAGTCAACTCACCTGGACTTAATTTCCCTGAGGTTCAAAAGCTTATTTACTCTCTTTGAAGAAGCCCTCACAGCTGATCTCCTAGTTTCCCAGCACAAAATGTCACTGCACTTCTGATTAATGACACCCAAACTGCCGGCTAGAAAGACGTAAAAACTTTGCTACAATATCTGACAGAAACTGGCTACAAGGTATCCTGGGAAAAGGCACAGATCTGCAAACAAAGTCAGATATCTGGGATTTGACTGACATCATGTGGCCTCAAAGATGCTTACTCAGACTGTCGGCCCCTGGGAGTGCCCCGCGGCCTACCTGTGCACATATCTGGGTTTATTCACTAAGGGCTGCTCCTCCCCCATGCTTCCATGCTCTGATAGTCATTGTGCTTCAGAACAAGAAAACTTCTTGTGGCAGTAAACCACTCAGTCTCACCACGTACCTGCCCGCCAAGCTGGGCACACCATACCATGAGTGCCTGGCACTGACTGATGAACTGTTCTCAAACTGACCAGACTTAAAAATGAACCCCCTGACAGATGCTAAGTACACCCTGTTTACAGATGGAAGTAGCCCTGTTAGGAATAGAGTCTGACTGGCTAGATATGCTTTGGTCACCTTGGACAAAGTTATTTTGGGCAAAGCTCTCCCACAGAGATGGTCGGCACAACAAACTCATTTAGGCCCTCACTTGGTCTAAAAACAAAAGGATCTACTGCTTCCTGCTGCTATTTGAAAACCTGTCTGCCAACGATGCCAAACCTGCTCTCAAAACAATCTAGTCCAGAAGCCTAAGGCCCCTCCAGGGATCTGATTTTCTGTAACATCATCCTTTAAAAACACTGTACCCTTATAAGGACTACAGACATTTATTGGTGCTTATATGCACCTACCTGGGCTGATATTCCCTACCGAAGCTGAGGGTACAACAAAAGTTTGCAGGGTCCTGCTGTGGAAAAATCATCCCTAGATATGGCCTTCCCTTGATCATTACCAGCAACAAGGGGCCTGCATTTGTAACAGAGATAACAAAATAGAAACTACAAACTGCACATAGGCCACAAAGCTCTAAAAAGATTGAAAAGAAATAAATCAAAACCCTACAGGAACAACGTGTAACTGTCTCTATAAAATTTAGCTAAAATACCAGCTATATCTATAGACATCCTTTACACACATATAACCCAGGTGCACATTAACTACCTTTAGAGCTCTTAAAGTTTCAGAAATCCAGGCTTAGATTTACCATTCCTGAGTTAAAGGATGATTTCTGGAGTTTACCCGGACCAGAGAGCAACTGAAGCTCACTCTTAAGAAAAAACACAACCAAACCTCTGCTCTGGTCACTCTGGACGCTGACCAGTCCACACATGGCAGAAGCTTGAAGACACCATTCACAGGATTGCTCCATACCTCAATGCATTACTCCCCTTTAATTTTTTGTGCCATTTCAGGCTGCTTTGTACCCACTTTTCCTGCTAGTGGTGATTTTTGCCTTAGCTCTATGGACAGTGGCCCTGAGAAAACAGAGAGCAATCAATAAGGCCCTTCCCCTTATTCTACAACTGACCAAGATTTGATGAGAGTCCAAAGCATATTGGACATACTCCAGGATCAAACTAACTTTCATGCCAGAGTAGTGTTACAGAACAGGTGGGCCTGAATCCCTAAAAGCAAGTTAGGGAGAAACCCTATTATAAGGGGAAATTTTCCAAGCTTGGGGACCTTGGCTAGGACCCACCCTAGGACCACTGACAGCCCTAAGGCTACTGCTTGTGGTTGGGCCTTGTCTCTGAGGATCACATGTACCACGCTCAGCAAAGGTATGCTGGGGAAACTAAGAGGAGGTAACTGTAGCAGAAAATGTCCCCCCACACCAGTATACTTCAGTTTCGGTTAGTTACCCAGATAATAGTTCCTGCTACTTCTGTCTCCTAGAAATGACTGGTCACTATGATGCATATTGTAAATAATCAATCACAGACAGCCAAGTACTCCCCTTTGCAACCTCATAAAGACCTCTCTCCCTGAGCCTTCGAGACCTGGCATTTTTTTCTTGAGATCCGTGCCCATCAACATTCAATAAATCTGCATCCAAATCCTGGATGACATTTTCAGTATTTCTGTTTGCCCTTGCAGCACAAGACTATTAAACAATGATAATGAAGATACTAAGACTAAGTTATATGTACATTAAGATGTCAAAGGAAATGACTAAAAGAATTGGGAGTATGGGCAGTTGTACCAATATAGAGGCAAGGAGAAATGGTGCAAATGCAATTAGTCTAAAAAGCATTAAAAGCTGAAATGGATTCTTTATATATATATTCTAGGTATTAATCCTCTAAGGAGTAGCTGACCAATTGTTTTCCTATTCTGCAGGTTTCTCTTTGCTGTACTAATTGATTCTTTCGCTGAACAGAAGTTTTTAGTCTGATATAGTCCCATTTGTTTATTCCTGCTATTATTTTCTGTGCACTTGAGGTTCTGCTTAGAAAAACCTTTCAAGTGTTTACCTATTTTACTTTCCAGTAGGTTTAATGTTTCTTTTTGAATGTTCAGGTCTTTGATCCACTTTGAGTTTAATTTAGTACACAATGAGAGATATAGGCCCACTTTCAATGTTCTGCAAAGAGTTATCATTTTCCTAGTACCACTTATTGAACAAGCTATTTTTTCCCCAAAATATGCTTTTGGCCTCTTTGTCAAAGATCAAATAGCTGAACTGACCTGTACATGTTTCTGTATCCTCTAGTCTGTTGCACTGGTCCTTGTATCTCTTTTTGGTCCAGTACCATGCTGTTTTTATTACTATCCCTCTGTAATATATCTTCAAGTCAGGTATTATAAGGCCTCCTGCTTGCTCTTATTGCCCAAGATTCAGTTTGCTATTCTGGGTATCTTCTTCCATATCAGTTTTAGGATTTTCTCTAGATCTGTAAAGCATGTTGTTGGTATATTGATTGGACCTCCACTGAACTGGTGTAACAGTTTGGGAGTATGGCCTGTTTTCACAACACTAGTTCCACCTATGCAGAAGCAAGAGACATTGTTCCACTTCCTTCTGTCCTCTTTAATCTCCTTTTCCAAAGTACTGTAGTTTTCTTTGTAGACATCTTCCACTTCCTTGGTTAAATTAATTCCTAGCTATGTCATCTTTCTTGATATCTTGAGTGGTATCATTTTCATAATTTCCTTCTCCTTGAGTCCATTACTAAACATAAACAGATGACTTAAAATTAAAGACACAGTCAAGAAATGGGCAAGTGAAAAGAACAGACACTTCACAGATAAAGAAGTAACAGTGGCCAACAAATGTATGAAAAAGTTTTCAGTATCTCTGACCATTAAAGAAATGCAAATCAAAGAATCACTAAGCTTCCGTCTCAATCATCTGGAAACCAAAAATTTAAAAATACTGATGTGGCTGTGTCATGAAGGAACTCTCCTACATTGTTGGTGGGAGTATAAACTAGTACAACTATTGTGGAAATCAACAGGGAGAGCTCTCAAAGAAATAAATTTGGGGATTTCTTATGACCCAGTTATTCCCCTTCTAGCTGTCTTTCCTAAACAGTTTAAGACATCATACTACAATGATATATGCATACCAATATTTATGACAGCACAATTCCCAATAGCTAAACCCTGGAAGCAGCTTATATACCCATTAACACACGACAGGGTAAAGAAAATGTGGTGTCTATCTAAATGGAATACTACTCAGCTATCAAGGACTAATTCGAGACATTTTAGGAAAATAGATGTACCTGGAGGATAGAACATTGAATGAAATAAATCAGACAAACAAACCCGAATACCATGTGATACTTATCATTTGAGTAAGGCAAAGTATGAACTAGAAGAAAAATAAAGGAAGGCTGAAGGAGGTAAGAGGATGGATCTCTTACAGATGGGAAATGGACCACAGGATCAAGGACAAGATGTGACGGGAGGGGATGGGGAAGTAGGCAGAGTGAAGGTGCGCCAGGTATGAGGTCCTAATAACCTCAGTGAAAGTGGAAGTTATGTGCCATAAACATAAATGAAGATTAATATCAGCAAGAATGAAAAGGGGGATAGGGGAAGTGGAGGCAGATGGAGAAGGGAAATTGAAAACCGAAACCCAGCTGTGGTATGTACACGTACTCATCCCCTAGGTGATGGCGAAATTCTTGTACTCAAGCATGTATTCATAAGCAAAAATTTTAAAAAGAAAATGCAAATCAAAGAAGAGTCTTGGTATACAAAGACAGAATGATTGAGGAATTGATAAAGGTGCTGTGTTAGGAATCACAATAGAAGACACTGCAGCCCAAAGCTAAATATAACCCTAGATATCAGATAACTCTAACTCAAGACATCTGATAAAAGCTCTAAGCTGTGTAAACTTAAAATTCCAAGGTATATTTGAGATATATTATGGAGATATACCTGAGGAATATTTGAGATAAAAGGATGTATCATTAAATCTAGTACATTATCTTGGTCTCTGTTATGTATTAGAACATTTTTATGAAAGGCATTATTGGAATAAGTGATAAAATTGGTATAGAAACTAAAAATCATGCAGCAATATTGTACAAATGCTAATTTTCCTACATTTGACAATATGCATGTTCTTGAAAAGAAAAGAAACCTTGAGGCTTGAAGGTACCCAGAGACATAAGGAATATAACCTACTATTAAAATGTTTAGAAAAATTTCATGTGTACTGGGGTCACATGCACATGTGTGGGTAATTGTGTACATGAAAAGAAAGGTTGGCTATGCCAAAATATTAAAGCTGGACAGTCTGGTTTAAGTGTGTATGGGATTTGATTCAATAATTCACGTACATTTTTCCCTTTTTAAGGAGGAAAGGTTTCTTTCAGCTCACAGTCGGTAGAGGTTTCACTCAATAACTGGATGGCTCCCAGGCAGGGCGGCACATGGCGGGGGAGCAGCACTGAAGAGATGCGGTCGTGGTGCGGCAGGCAGGAGGGAAGTGCGCAGCACGCAGCAGCCCCATTTTTCTCTTCAAATTATTTGTAAAAGTTAGAAATGTTAAGAGATGTAACTACATTGTAGTTAGTGATAGTTTTAAACTTTAAGTCGCATGTCTATTAAGGCAGTATGAGGAGAAGGACTCCTCTAGCTTCAGAATAATAAATCTTTCTGGGAGGGAAGAAAGTTGGGGGAGAAGGCAGGAAAGAAGCAAAAGAAAGGTACAAATGGGGCTTTCAATACCTTTTTCTTCACTAGAAAATGATTTGAACAAAGAGTGGCAACATACTTAAAGTCTGAGTGGGAGCACCTATGATTTGCAGTGATTGCTGAATGCAAAAATCTAAGATTTTTTAAGTATATGAACTATTACCATACTTCAGAAAGACCACTGAACTAATAAAAAACTAAAAATCTCATACTGACATGGAAAAATCTCAAATATATATTGCTAAATGAAAGCAGGTGTGAATAATTATACATAGCTCAATTTCATTTGATGAATATTTTTACATATATAAAAGAAGAGATGAGTCTCCACCAAAATGTGCAACAGCATATAAAGCATATTTGCAAACACCGCCCCCAAATGTCAATGAATTCCATGAAAACACAATGCACCACCTCAACAAAGAAAGTTTTCTTCTAAGTGCCATTGCAAACACAAAGGTGAAGATACAGAACCCTCTGTTCAGTGAGTTTGGGTACTAGTCACGCACTAAGACCAGGTGCTCAAACAGTGAGTATTCGGACCCTAGAGGGCCTCAGTGATGAACGTGCTGAAACTCAGCAGTGCGAAAACGGAGGCTTTCAAATGTGAGTACGTGTGGGGAGGGAGGACTGCAAAGAGGCCTCCGAGGGCAACGGACAATAGGACAGCCAAAGGGAAACGATGATCCCAGCTCTGATTCTGGTGAGATTGATATCAAGGAAGTAGGTGGGTAAGAGGAAGCAAAAAAAGAAAAAAATAGTAGCAGATTGTATCAACCACAGTTCAAGAACAAACACTCTCAAGGTACTCCTAAAGGGGCGACTGAGAATGCAACAACAGTTGTATCTATGATCATGTAAGAGGCATTACAAAGTAGTGAAGGACCTAGGACAAGGACCAGGAAGTTATGGCCACCCAAGGTTGTGAGAGAAGTGGAGAAGGCAGCATTACCAGAATCTCAAGGAGCTGTGGCCCCCGAAGAGGCAAAACCCTAAGGCTGAGCTGACCCAGCCACAGCCAGGCAGAAGTTAGCTGCAGAAAGGGTTGCCCCAACTTTCTCACCTGGCCCTGGTCACCTGACATGAAAAGAGAAAGGTTGAAGTATTAAAGCTGGACAGTCTGCTTTAAGTCTTGCTTCTCTTTGTCTAAGTCCAACCAGAAAGCAGATGACAACAGCGCAGCCTGCACAGGTGTCGGCTGCCTTGTCACAAAGGGTGAAGGACAAGAGGAAACCTCCAGGGCGCTCCATCCTGACCCTGGACATTTAGAAAGAGTGGACTTCTATCTTAAGTCCTTGGGGAAGTCTGAGAGCGTGATTCCAGCATCAGGCAAGGGCCTGTCTGATGAATCAGTATGACAGCCTCTTCTGCTTCTTAGAAAGCCACTTGTTGCATTATGGGAGCCCACCCTGACAACCCCATCCAAGTGTCATCAGCATGTGATCGGGGCATGAGTGAACTTGGACAGGTACCTTCCAATTGCAGCAAGGGGCAGTTGGAATGTGCCCAGCACCTACGAGGCCCTGTAAGTCAGGCTCACCTTGGAGCTTGCGGATAATCGGTGGATTGGTTAACCTTGGACATTAGCTTGGGGCAGTGAGACAATAGCCACCAGTAGGTGCTGCCACAGGCTATATACTTCATTAGAAGCTGGTTTAACATCTGTGAGTTCTACCCCTTACACGTTACAGACGCTGAAAAGCAGTGCCATCGTTAACAGTTGTGCAAACGGTACAGTGAACAACCACCAGAGACACTGCCTGCATCAACGTCTACGTGATAATGCTTACTAGTTGGTGCCATGCACACCTTGTGTGGTTGTATACTATGTGGGAGCCTTGTAACTTGTTACCTGAACTGCTAACGTCCAACAGGTACAAATTCTGACTTCCCCAGTGCATTTAGCCACTGATGGGATCACAAGTTGAGGGTATTATTAGAGGTGCTGGAAATGGCAGGTGGGGGCAGGGTTGAGGGGCAGATGGGGTTATGACCTGGCACATGGAGCCTGACCCAGACCCTTTCTCTGGTGCTTCCTTCTTTCTCTGCTTCCTGGTTGTCACGGGCTGTGCAGCTCTGCCACACTGCTCTTCTGCCATGACATTTGCCTTGCCAGGACCTGGAAGGAAAGGAGGTGGGCGGCCATGCACCAAGCCCTCTGAAACACTGAGTCAAAAGTAACCCTTTCAGCTCTAAGTTGGGTTTCTCAAATATTTGATTGCAACACCAAAGAGTTAACGCAGATAATGTCCTCCTCGAAATGCTGTCCCCAGTTTAAACGCTGTCTGCCTTCACGTATTTTACTGTCAAAAATGGTGAAATATGACCAATTACCAGCAGCCCAGGAGCTCACAGGTCTGTATCATATATTTATAGATGCCCCAAGAGATCATTCCCAGGATCAAGGACTGACAGGTGTCATTATTATTTGATACAGTGGCTGTCTCGTATGTATCATATATAGAATCATATATGTATGTATCTGATATATACCATGTGTGTATTCCCTGTGTCCCAAGTCGATGCACATTTTTCAAATGGTGTAATTCTAAATAGCTCATAATACGACCCCTAAATTAATTCTCATTTCAAATGCTTTACAAGGTGAAACTTTTTTGTTTTGTCTTGTAGTATCCCAGAGTAATGTGGTCTCTGAACTTAGAGCTCCAGAGCTCTTAGAGCTCTTAGAGCTAAGAGAATCTTACCACACCAATGGAATTGAAATTAATAAAATTTAGCCCCAGAATCCATATTTTTATATTTTATTCATTTTTCATCAGTACATGCTTGTAGTACATGATGTTTACATTTGGGGGGAGGGGTAGATACATAAACACAATACCTCTCACTTCCTTTTCACCCCCTTCCTCAGAACCGATGTTCTAGTGCAAGGACCTGAGCTTGGTGAATCTGCTCTTACCTTGGGAGGCACAGAGATGGCAAGTCCCACAGAAGGCTGAGGCAGGAGGACTGCATGCCACAATCTGTGCTGCTGCTTCTGCAGGGCCCTGGAAGTCCCTCAAACATGACTTATGAACTACTGGGAAAGGCTATAGGCAGCTGCTCTGATTGTGTCCGATCCCAAAATAAAGCACTGAACTTTCTATTTACCTTCTTTGTACATTTATTTATTATATGCATTATCTGAGCTGAGTTTCCCTCTGAAGAAGTGAAAACAGAAGGACTGTGTGTCCTGCTTTCCCTACTCCACCTTCCAAAGAACTCCCCAGGAAGAAGACCCCAGAATACTCAGAGAAGGTGCCAGAGTGGGTGTTGGAGCTGCCGAGGTCACTGTGCCCAGCAGGCCCTGGCCCTATAGCTGCAAGATGTGCTGCAAGGATGCATGGCCCATCCTGATCAGGAGCCAGTCCAACCTGATGACAGTGCCCCCACTGGCGTCCTCACCACCTCCATAACTGGGGAGCACAATGTCACCAAGGGTCCTGGAGATGCCTCCAGGCATGGGACACACACTGGAGCAAGGCCTGGTCTCCGGCTTGGAGACAGGTCAGCAGACCCAAGAGGACTAGCTGACGGCCAGGAGACTGGATGGATGGCCTAGATGCTGAACACTCTGAGCATGTGGTGGGTGGGGCCACCTGGGGTAAGCTGGCTCTGCACCAGGTGCCAGCTCTGCGAAGGTCAGTTCGCCCGTCCACCAGGAGACTAGGGAGAGGTGTCCCAGCCATCCTGAGCATGTGGCTCGGCAGGTGGTGTCACACACAATACCTGCTGTCCTTCTCACACTGCCCCCCTCCTTGGTGGCCCACTGGACTCCCCACACTGTCCTTGGCTCCTCAGTGACGTGGGGAACATGCTTGGGTTGGCGCCAGCAGCCCAAACCTTTAGATCCAGAGACACCTCACCCATGTTCGCTGAGAGACTGGGAGAAGTGAAACATTACAAAGCCTCCACCCACAGTGTGGTTAAATGAGGATCACAGAAATACCAGGAACTGGAAACATAGAAAACCAGAAGCAGTCTCACAAGCACACACACTTACACACATGTGCACAGGCATGTACTCACAGATGAATAGGCATACTCGCATGTACACACATACACATGCATACACACTCTTGAGAACTTCCTCAGATACACAGAAAACCCCAAACTCACCATTCCATTTTCTGAAATGTATTAAGTTTCTTGCATTCGAAGATAAAAGCAACTTAGGTGGCCACAATCATAATTCAAGCTCAGTGTTTGTTAAAACTCTAGGAGATAAAAACTACATAATTTGCCAACACTGATTAAAAAAAGAAAATTGCTTCAAATACCTGGCCAGGACCTTGTGACAAAGCCAAGTCCCAGCGCAGCAAGCAGAGCTGAGGAGAACAAAGCAAGGAATGGTGCCCAGAGGTGTCTTTAAGGACCCTGGAGGGAAGCAAAACCTAGTCAGGCAAAGTAAAAGCAGAGGCATCTTCTGCACAGCCACTCTCACCCAGAAGGAGCCCCTGGGGACGTGGCGGGGAGCTGGGGTGTCAGTGGGCAGAAAAGAGACCAGGAAACTGCCTAGCTCAGTGCACCAAGTGAGAGGGGCTCGCTGGCCTGGCGGGGGCCCCGTACAGGGAGGTAGGGAGACGGGGGAGAAAGCAAGGCAGGAACAAGGAGGGTAATTGAAGCAGCAGGAGTGCAGACAGCAGAAGACTACCGGGCTCCTGCGAAAGCTGGAAACCCACCCAGCAGCTCCAAAACCCTCTCCTTAAAACTGTTCACAGCTTCACACGGAAAGGAGCCCTTGGGGAAAACAGTGTCGGAGCTAGAGGTGCAAGCATAAGACAGAGGAGCCTAATTAAGCAGATCACAATCTGTTCCTGTCTGGGGTCATGGGGAGGCCACTTGCAACCTTCTTGTGAAAGGAGGCTGGGCAGCTGAGGAGGAGGGAGGCGGGCAGGAACCAAACACCTCACAGAACCTCCTTGGCTACGGTTCTCCGTGAGCACATTCATTACAGAGCTGCTGGAACTGGAGCTTCGCTGGCCGAGGTCAGTCTCTTTCCGCTTACAAGTCTCTGAAAGACTGACGCCAGCCACAAAGATGAAGACCTGTGAGCCCAGTGGGCCACGTCAAGTGGCTAAGATTTATACAAATGGGGGCATTGTGTGTTCAAAAGGAGATTGGTATGTTTGATCTTGGCTGTTATTGATTTACCTTTTCCACATGATAACATTCGTTAAGCAAGATAAGCAAATGTTGATGTGTTCCCTTTCAATTGTCAACAGGTAACACCCAGCAGGTAGGATAAATTCCACCCAGCTGCACCATTACCTGAGATGACTTATGAGCCCCACCAAAGCACAAAGCCACTCTCAGCTTCCTTGACATTTTTGTGGACTTGCCTTGTAGTTCAAAGGACTAAACCCTATCAAGAGAGGAAGCTACTTACTGACAGGTTTCTCAGGATGCTTCATGCTTGACTCTAACATCTAATTAAAATCTGCACTGACCCACAGCAAGGTTTCTTTTCAGCCAGACTTCATTTATTTAAAGTCCTGGACCTGTAGACCCTTGCTAACTTGCATATCCAGTAACTTTTTATAACAGCCCCATATTTAAGTCACTTAAATTGTTACTGAATAGTGTTGATGATGACTTGGATTTTCATCTAGTAAATTTTTTTTTTACCTTGTTGTGATATTTTAATGAGTCGCTGCCATTTTTCATGAAGTACAGGAATAAGGAGTCATTGGCGATTTAAATTAGAGCACCCTTTCTTGACCTAGCCCCAATTTCAGCCTATTTTCTGTTAAGCGGCACTTGACATTCTTGGCTATCTGGTCTACCATCTGACCACAGGATCTGGGAGGAGAATGGTGAGGAGGAAGCAAGCCAACAGGACCTTACTCTTTCATTTTGGTAGATCCTTATGTACCTGGGTAGACCTTCACGTTTCACAAATACTTTTCACTTCAGAGATAATAAAGCAGACAGATTAAGTGACTACCAAATTAGTCTCTTAAAGGACACCCCATCACTCTCTGTGTTGAGTTCTCCCGCGCTGGACCCCACAGCTTCAGAAGAGCCTTTTGCTGCCACACCTGCCTCCATTATTTGATATTGTTGTTTTCTGAAGGCTTTGCTGCCTCTTCACTAGGCTGTCTCCTCCAGATTAGGGGCCTCGTATCATTCATTCTTCTGTCTCTGGTGCCTGAAGAGGTGCCCGGTGCCAACGTTTGCTGAAGTGGACTGGGGTCTACAACCAAACAGCTGGTCTTCTGATGAAATGAGGCCTAAAGAGGAGGCTCCTGCAAGCAGAAAACAATGAAAATGCCTCCAGCTTTCCGCTTCTACTGAGATGCACACAGAAATTAATCTGAGCACACAGAGCAGTTCGATGTTGCCTGCCTTTTCCACAGACACAGCCACAAGGTGGGGAAAGGGCTGTGAAAGGAGAGTATTCGAGCAGGGAGAGCTGAGTAAGCAGACTGTTGGATTGTTTCACATAACCTTTGCAAACTGCAGTTTGCCTTCTAGAAACAAGAGTATGTGCACCTCTTCATGGGCCTTCACTTTGTACAATGAAGCAAAGATAAGGAAGGGAAAGCAAACTGAGTTATAAGATTTAGGTTCTGTATTCAATCTTGCTGTGTGACTTTAAGAAAATCACTTCATTTCCTAAGGCTTCAATTTACTTTCACATAGAAGGAAGTCATTCTTTCAATATATTCCTAATAACCAACTACTATGCACTACCACCACGCAAGATGCTAGAATTTAGCAGTGACCAACCAGATAAACCCTCTGCCCACAGAAAGCTCCCCTTACAGGAAAACACTTAACAGAAATATCTTTGAGAGGTGAGAAGTACTATGACGGTAGAATAAGCAGGTTGAAAATAAACTAAATTTCCTCTGTCAAGCCATGAATTGAGTGTGTTGTAGTCAGGGTTTGCAAGGAAAACAGTACAGGACACATAATTTATAGGATTATTTTATAATGGTCACCCAAAGACCCATACAAAGAGAGTGCAGGAAGTCTGTCCACACACTAAAAACCCGAAGAGTCCAGCTGAGGGCCCAGATCCCACAGCAATGTCCCACATGAGTCCAGCTGAAGACCTAGAGCTCTTGAGAATGCATCCCAAGTCCACCTGAAGGCCAAGAGACCACAACAATGTCCCATGCAAGTCTGTTTCACAGATCTGTGCTGTAAAAGCCCAAAACTCAGTGGTGGAACTAGAAAGTCTGTACCAGTGGAATGAAGGATCTGTGCTAGCAGGCTGAGGGATCTGCACTGGAGCCAGAAAATGATGCTCAAAATAAGGACCAGAGCTCCCCCAAAAAGTAACACAGCCGTCCTCAGTGAAAACAAGGTCCCAATCTCCTCTGACGATAACAGTAGAGTCTGTATCGGGAAGGCCAACGTGACAAGTTTCTCCTGGAAATTGAACAGTGTACCATTTCCCCTCTGAAGCCAGGAAGCAAAGATCAAAGTAAGGACCAGAACTCACCCAAAGTGAACCACAGCCATTCTCCACAACGGCAAGGTCCCTAGTTCCTCCAACGTTGAGAACAGCTGAGTTTAGCAGGAAAACCAGCAGGACAAGCTTCTCCAGGAGAGCCAACAGCACCAGGAGAACCAACAGCTCCCTAACAGCTTCTAAACTTCTTCTTCTCCAGTTCTGCCCCTTATGCTGCTGGCAACAATACTCAGGTGGGCCCTCTAAACCCAATGCCACACTGGTTCAGTTTAGCTGGGTATTATAAGTTGACCACCAGTTGTCAATCCACCACAATACATCCCCAAGTGTTCCTGTAAAATAAAATATCATAAATAGGATCACACAATATTAGAACTGGAAAGTACTTGATTACCTGGTTTCATGCTTAATTTTGAGATCGGTAGGTAAGTAGGTGAGTGGAATGGATGGATAGAGATAAGTAGACAGATGGGTGGATGGATGGATGGATGGATGGATGGATGGATGGATGGATGAGTGGATGGATGGGTGGATGGGTGGATGGATGGATGGATGGATGGATGGATGGATGGATGGGTGGGTGGATGGATGAGTGGATGGATGGATGGATGGATGGATGGATGGATGGATGGGTGGGTGGATGGATGGGTGGATGGGTGGATGGATGGATGGGTGGGTGGATGGATGGATGGATGGATGGAGGCTAATGAATGGATGGATGGCTAAGTGATGGAGAATAACTGGATAGATAGGCGGATGATGGATATGAGATAGATGTTGATGATAGGTAGACTTCAAGTCAGACTATGTATATAGTTATACTCAATTTTGTAGTTATATTCAATTTTAGTTACATTCAGTTTTTAGTTATATTCAATTTTTCCTCACTATAGTGACACATAAGCATCTCCTATTACTTTTGGATGGTCAGTAGGGGAGTCCTGAGCTGATCTCTAGTACTTCTCAGCTTCACAAAAATGACACCAACTTGGTAATTTAAAATTGCCCAAGGTGGTATATTTATGTGAAGGAAATTCACAAACACTACACATGAGGACTCTTCTTCATTCATATTTTTGGAAGCCAGTTGTTTGGTTATTCATAGCATCCTTCCAGCCTTGTGCTCCTGGGGATTGGCAACATCTGGTTCTACTAAGAGAATTAATACATCCTCTGAGAACTATCTCATTTTCACAACTGAAGGGGAAACCCAGAAAAACAAACTTCCACTCCGAAAGTTCTGATCCTCTGTGTCTCAGGCTAACATGAAGGTTTGCTTCAACAAAATTCTCAGTCTCTAGAACTTGTCTAGCCGTTTGAGTGCAAGAATCTTTTTTTAGTTTTATTTAATTGCCTCCAGCTGCAGGAATCCCTTTTGCCTCTGATCTATTGAAACCAGCTTTTTGGTTAACATCCCTGTTTGTTTAAACTCCAAATCCACAGACTGTTTTTCCTTCTTTTGTTCTATCTTGTATTTCAGACCCTGGGAAGGTAGCATGCAGGAGGTGGTCTAGAAGCTGTAGGGACAGCCCTGGTTGCCTAGGGAATTCAGTCTCTCAAGTACCAGGGCTCATTCTTCTGAGGAGAAGGCAAAAGGTTTTTAGATCCAACTCTTATGGAGATTGCTGATCATGCAGTTTCGGCAAGGCCAAAAAGCCTAGAAACTGAAGTTCATGTTACACTGGCACTTTGATCCTACATGACCTTAAATAAGTCACCTGCCATCTTTTAACCTTGGATTTCTCACAGGGGGATAAAAGTTATGTAACTAGATACCTCTGAGTTATGTTTGGCTCTAAAATTCTTTGATTTTAGAGGGAACTACAACTTTCCCACCTGAAGGCTCTGCTTATTCAGGCAGAGACAGTAACCAAGCACACCAGAGTCCTATAACTCCCAAAAGGCAGTGAATTTACACAGTAGTGTTCTAACCACAGGGCAGCCTCTATTACAGATGGATCAGTACCTAAAAGAGAACCCCACATAAGTGGCCAGTGGCTTTTAGCAAGAGAAACAGCAGACCTGGCTTGGTGCTCACAGCTTCCCACTCTCTGGCTCCATGAACTACCTGTGATCTCAGTCACAAGTAGTGTCATGTGAAATGCCTTGCAATGCTCTAGAGGACAGAAAACAGAATGTGAGAATGGAAGGTGAAGGGATTTTCAGAAAGACAATGTAGAATTTGACCCTGCAAACAGAGAGAAAGCTAAAAGAAAGATAATTAGCCCTTAAAGCTAAAACCCTACAACCATTTACCCTGGGGATCAACAGACACCCAAATCTTACCAATGTACAGATGAGCTTACAATGAGCCACATGTGAGTTTAACAAATGAGCAGTCAAGAAATAGCATAAAATGATGCATGAGGTTTTTATTTAGGTGGTGCTATGGGGAATGTCCCTGAAGAGTCTCCCATGCTCACAGGTGGGGCTTTTCCAAGGAGACTGGATCCTAGAGCACTGTACTCTGTAGTAGGTTAATCCACTGATGAGCCTGTAGTTGAGTGTGCTGTTAGGAGGTGTGGCCTGGTTGAAAGAGGTGGCTCACTGGGAATGTGCCCTGGACATACGCTTCTGTCCACAGTGCCACTCTTCTCTCCCTGCTTCCTGGCTGCCATGATATGAGCATGACTGAAGATCGTCCCGTTTGTGGCTTGGACCTGCCCACTGTGCCCTGAGCCCTCTGAAGCGGGGAGCCTTGAAGTTTCCTCTTCCCAGTATTTTGTACCACTGACCGCTACATGTAGGAAAATTTGTTGTTTAAATCGCGACTGTTTTTTCAACATAATGAAAGATTGAAATGGGTGCATTTTAAAGAACTATTTTTAAAAACCCTCTTGTATGGGAAACCTTTTCAAATAGTGCCAGTCTCTACCTCAAGAACACCCCTTGGGCCCCTCATGGAACTGGTGAAGCCCTCAGCCATGGATTCTGTCTAGATGTACTCTAAATTCTCACGAGGTCATAGGTGAGGCTTGTACGAGGTGCCTGGATGTACAGTTTGTGAGGCTGGGATCAAGGACGTGATGCTCAGATTGATTCTCAACATGATGCTAAGATTACGGGTATGAGTGCTACCTGCCTAAGGGTGGGTATCCTGGGTAAGATATAAGGAACAGAGAGAATTGTGTCATGGCTTGTCCCTTGTTTATTGCTGCTGCTGCTGCTTGAATGTGCCCTGTGTGATGCCCTTCTCCCATGCCACCCTGCCTTGGAGCCAGCTGACTAAGGACTAAAATTGCTACAAACCATGAGCTAAATAAATCTTTCCTCCTCTAACTTTGGGTGTGATGTATTTTGTCTCAGCAATGAGAAAAGTAACTAAGACAGAATTTGGTACCAGAAAGTGGGGTTGTTGTTGTGAGTGTACCTGACCATGTGGTACAAGGGGCTTTGGAACTGGTTTGTGGGAAGAGTTTGGAAGAGTTCAGAGACATCAGATGAAAACTCAGCCCAAGAATGCCTGAGGCCCTACTTGATAAGAGATTCTGATCAGAGCTCGAAGACCACAATGCTGATAGAAATGCTGTCAGTAAATACCCAGCTCAGGAAATTTCTGTTGGGAAGAAGGACTGGTTCTAAAGCCTTTAGGAATGGCTTGTGGGAAGAGTTTGGAAAGATTTAAGGATGTTGGCTGAAAAAGTAGAGCTGTAACACCTTTGACTTTTCTGTGTAGGAGATTCTGGTCAGAGCTTAGAAGACCAGAAAGTCAGAAAAGACCAGGTTCATGTGGTTTCTGCTGGGAAGAAGGACTTTGCTGGCTGTTAGACTCCAAAAAACATGTGTTATGGCTTGGCAGAAAGTTTGTCTGCATTTTGCTCATATTCAGAGATTTTGCCTGAGCGTAAGATTAAGGGTAGTTACACTAATTAATACTATAGAAGAAATTTCAAGGGAGAAGAATGTTGAGGTGGTGGCATGTCTACTGTTTAGGGCTTTTAGCCAGATCTATTTTGAGACTTAAGAGCAAACAGCCCAGCAGAATGATTTTAAAAGGTTTGAGTTTGACCAGTAAGAAAGCTCCAGTAAAGTTGTGGCCTGCAAAGATAGAAGAGATGTGAAATTGGTCACTGAAAAGAGTCACAAGGAAAAGCCAAGTATATCAGTAGAGGACAATACAAAAGATAGTTTGAGGACATCACAAGAATCAGCAGTACTCTACCCTTTGCAGCCTCAAAATTGCAAAAATGAGACCTTATCTTGAGAAGAGAGTCCCAGAGTACTGTGTTTCAGAATGGTGGCAGCCTAGGGAAGTTGTTCCTCAGTATTTGGTTTATAGGCACTCAACCCCTACAGCCAAGGGAGAAGGAAGTCTGGCTACTGCTCAGACTGGCAGCAGATCCTGGTATCCTCCATGTGGTTGGTTTCAGGTGCATGAAGAATGCAAGAGTTGTGGTGTTGGGAAGGCTTCCACTTGGATTTTAGAAGAAGGTCTAGGAGGCCAGGCAGTGTGCCCCTGAGAAGGCAGCATGTAAAGCTGTGAGGGTGAAACCAAAGTTACAGCGGAGACCCCAGAAGTTTGGAGGAGCCAGGAACATGAACTGCCTGAGGAAAACTGCAAAGAGGGAGCAGAGACAACCCAAAGAGACAGCTTTGGGAGCTACAACCACGAGCAGTGTTATACAGGCAGAGCCACCCAGGCCCTTTGGAGCTCACATCTTGCCACAGATTGCCTCAGATGCTGCCAATGGAGATACAGGACTTAATGTTTGCTCTGCTGGATTTTGGACTTGCTTTGGTCCCATTACTTTGTATGCCCCTATTTGTACCTTTTGGAATGGTAATGTTTATCTTGTGCCACTGTAACTTAGAAGTGTTTAACTTTCACTTGTACAGGTCTTGCAGCTAACAGTGGGCCTTAAATCTCAGAGGACATTGGGACTTGGACCTTTGAGCAATGCTAAGACTGCTAGGACTTGTTACACACTGCTCACACAACTCCCTCTGTTCACTCCTTCAGTTCTTAAAGCAACTCTGTGGATCAGGTACTATCACTACCCTTATCTCACAGAGGAGGAAACTGAGGCTCAGAGACACTAAGAAACTTACCGGAGATCACATAGCAAGTGCATGACAGAGTTCAGATGTGCAGGCAGATAAGCTTCCTGCAGATGTGTCCCCACCAAGGCCCTGGGACAGATCAGCCCAACACATGCATTTACAAACCCCTTGTTCCATGACACTTTGGTATATTTCCACTGTTTAGTCCTTTAGTCACTTGACTACCTCTTGTCCCTTCTAGAAGTTCAGCTCTATGAAGAGGGAACCACTGTGGGCTGCTTCAGAAGCATACCCTGTGCATTCAGCCACTGGACCAACATCACTGACCCTGGCCACAGAGGCCAAATCAATCTGGTTTTCAAGCCCGCCAACATCTAACTGGTGAAGACAAACTTGTGAGACTTCAGTCTGCATGAAATAAAACAAAAGCAAAGGGTACTCTGTCTCCACAAACAGGCACATGGCAGACCAAGGAATCCTGAGGGATCAGCGTCCACAGAGCTTGTTTGTAACCAAGAAGGAGCGAGTGAAACTGCAAGCTTGGTTGAGGCTCCTGGTTGTGAATGGACCGTGTATGTCAGTGGCAACAGCCCAACAGAGAGACATACTTGTCAGACGTGTCTTTATGGTTCCACATGGTTCTAAGGCGATCTCAGTTCTTCGTTTGTAGATGGAAAAAAAGTGAGTGAAAAGCATGTACCTACTTTTTACATACACTGTCCACAAAGGCCCATGAGTTTGGAAAGCATGGCTGGCATCTAGATTGGAAATGTCTGCACAGTGTTTACGCATTACTTTTCAGCCAGAAACAGAGCACAATGGGAAATACAATGGCCAGGCTATCCTGCAAACCTGTATTTGCTTCTGGCTTTAACGCTTACTTGCTCTGAAATCCACTTTCATCCTGCATATGATGAGACTAACGATGATACCTGACAGAGTGACTGGGATGGTTAAATTATATAAAATACTACTTGTAACACACTTGGGACAATAATAATAAGCCTTTGTTAAATGTGACTCTACCTCTACCACCTGCAGTACCTTTGGAGGCTAAGTCTTTTAAAAAGTACAATGATAGTCTCACTCCTAAGAAAACTTTCACATCTACAAATAAGTTTATAAAATTCGGAGTATTTCAGAAGTCATGTTGCACCCAAAAGAGCATGAATCTTTTACAAGTAGATGGTTCTGTGTGAGAGGGGCAAATACCCTCAAGGCCCAGGGCTGCTGCTTGTTAGGAGATCCTTTCCGAGGCAGGGCTGGTACACAGGCCGTGGGCATATACTGCTGGAGGAGGCCTGGCTGCTTTTGCAGCTCCAGAGAGGATCCTGTCAGCTGTACCACCCCTGGTTGCTTCACAGGGGAGCTGACACACCCCTGGGACAGCCCCTTCCTGCCCACAGGATCCACGTTTTGTGCTCCACGTCACCCAGGAATGCTCCCTCAGGTCAGTTGCCCAATACCCAGGACCACCCCTTGACAAAAGCAGTAAATAGGTGATGGGTTTCCTCCGAATCCCTCTTTTTCACTCTTATCCCGTTTGTTATAGTTTTCAGCTCCTTATTTTGGCCAAAGCACTTACACCAGACTCACACCGTTATTGCCCCTCTGTGCTTTAAAAACTGTGCTCCCGCATTTTCTCCATTAAGCTATTTTCACTCTGATGTTAGAAAACTTTTCATTAATTGGTTCTAAGGTATAAACTTACTGCTACTTAAGGGGAATGCCAGCCCGTTCAAAGAAAATCTTGTAGATCATTGATAATAGAAATCTTGGCAAGGAAAAGTGAAACTAAGAATTTGGGGACACTCTGAAACAGACTATTTGGCTGGGCAACACCTTGGGACCCCTGGACACCCTTCCCAGGAAGGACTGCCTACTGCCAAGCTCCTATTTGCTGCACAACCCCCTTGTTGCTCCTGGATTTCAGCACCGCTAGCTGGCGTGCGCACACAGGAATGTGTGCACACAGCACACACGTACACACACAAGGGTACAGAATATGCACAGATGTGCACATACACACGTGGATACCCAGACATACCCACCAGGCAATCTGTGCTGCAGAAGGTGTAGCGCGATGCGAGATACTGTGTAATATCTATTTGTTGTTCCCTGGACTTTGCCTAAGCAAAATAACTCATCTCCTTGCACCCTCTGACCTATTAAAAAAAGCCATTGTCCAGTACCCAGGCTCAATGTAAAACAGACCTACTCCTGCAGAGAGCAATTAGCTGAGTCCTCATCCCCAGGAGGGCTGCAGGTTTGGCCTCACCTCCCACCACGTCTCTCTGGATTCTCTCAAGATCCAAAACGAGAGGATCCCTCCTGGAAAGTCTGGCATTTGGGCTATTTTGGCCATGTCTTTCCCCCTCAGCACCTGTCTCAGCCAAGAAGATCTCTGTCTGGGAGTGTGTGCTGGAGGAGGGGAATGTTCAGGTCTGGCTGCTGGCTCCGAGGTGGCATCAGCGTTGAGGGAGCCCTGTCCTTTGCACCACCTGGCTTGGTGTCACTCCCTGCAGTGACATCCTGTTATAGTGCTGCAGTGGAAGCCACTCTTCCGCCAGCCCCGCATGACCCCATACAGCCACCCGCAACAGGGCCTGCGGCCGGCCTCCCTGGGAAGGGAAACCCTGGCATCTGGAGCAGCTTAGGTCTGGGCAGCTGTCACCCGGCAACGCTGAGTTAAAAATAAAATCAGCTGTTGTTGTTGTCGTTATTGGTGTTGTCTTTTCTATTCTTTCTTTTCTTCTTCTTTTTTAAGTTAGGGGAAAAGGAGAAAGAACTCAGTAATGCAGTCCCCCGCTAAGCCCCACCCTGCTCTGAGTGCAATCAGGTAGTATCCATTACACAAAGGGTTTCAAAGGCTCCTTTCTGAAACTCTCAGCCACAATGCAGCCCATTGTTTATACTTTAATTAACTTCTGTTTTACTGATTTATTAAAAAAAGAGAGAGAGATGAATTAGCTTTATGCTTGGGGTTGAATTATTGCAATTTGAAACTCTTCATACCTATCTTGAGAACTTCAAAGAACAGCGAGGTTGTTTATGTGCAGGAAATCAAATTAGCAGGACTATTACAGTGGCTTAATGGCATAGGGTGGTCAGGCTGATGAGAAACAGTAATTGCAAAGCATCACTATACAACCCTAGCCGGCTTCTGACGATTTCAAAGCAATTCTCAACAGCAAGCGGCTTTGTGGGCTTCTGCTTGCATGGTTACACGATGGGGTGTACACGGCAGTTGGCACATGCAAAAAGCCCTCAGCTTCTCATGGAAAAGACCACAGGAGAGAGGGGGAAGAAGAACACAGAGGTAGAATGTGGGGTGGGTTGAAAAAGTATTTTTAAATCTTATGAATGAAGAAAATAAGCTGAAAAATAAGCATATTTAAATGTGTAATAAAAATGAATTGCATATTTCAACAAAGACAAATGCTGGTTCATTCAGAAATAAAATACCACAGGCTGTGGAACATGCACTGGAAACCTAAAGAAGGCTGGCTGACCACATTCTCGGCAGCCCCGGAGAACAGTAATTACACTCTAGTGTCAGCACATCCTCTTTCCGCACTGGCCATACACATCGAAAAGAAATGGTTATTTTGGACTGTTAGGCACCTATGAGGAAACACAAGCATTGAAGACTTCAAAATGTTCTCCTGGAAGTCATATGCCCTGATTAATAGCCTTGTCCAACAGTTTGTGTGCACGAAAATTTAATAAAAGGATGCATTCAGTATGAGCCCTAAGGATGCCTGCTCAGGATTCTGATCTAATAAAATAAAATAAAATATGGATCTCATAAAATAATCATGGATTCAAAAGCCTTTAGCACTTTATGACCAGAAAATAACTGCATTCAATCTGCTGCGAACACTGTACTTGCTACAGTCAGCACAGTGTCTCTCCAGCAAAGGCCAAGACAAACCTTCCGAAACGTCCTCCAGCTCTCCCAAATGCTCAGGTGGTGAGCTGTAAAAAGGAGTAAACCAGAACAGAAAATAAACCTTCTAAGCAGCAAAACATAAATTACCACACTCTAATCCTTAGTTGTTAAAATGAACAGATCCTCCGGAATAAACCTTTTCCTGTAGCACTAAAATACGTAATTCAGTGTCTTAAGCTTCTATAAAGAGTGGCCAAAACTAAAGCCTTAATAGAAGCAGCCAGACAGCAGACTTTCAGAATCTGATACAGGCCTTAAAAAGACTAAGCTATACTAGATGGGCCTCCATAGAATTAGAACAACTCAGGCTAATCGTGCAGCTGTATAGAATTGGCTCTAAAGAAATTCCATGTCTCTTTGAGGTTATAATAAGGGGAATGTTGGAAATGAAGGAAGATATTTAGGTTCTAGTCCTGGCTTCCCTCCACTGAGCTATATAATCTTGCATAATTTTATACAAACCTCAGTGTCTTCATCTACAAAGTGAGAATAAAAAATTCACCTCCTCAGGCTACTGGCAATATTGAGTGAAAGGACACTGTAAACTGAAAACATTATGTGCACGCCAGGGTTCTGTATTAATAGCGAATTTGAGTTGTAAAGATGAAACTTTCTGCTACTGAAAGCTTTATTTTAAAAGCCTAATTATATGGAAATGAAGAGAAATATGTTCTTTCAATCAGGAAACCTTTTGATAGAGCGAAATAATTGAAAGTCTATCTTACAGTGCATTTTTAAAAATAAAACTTTTCAATATTGATATTTAAATAACAATAATGTGTAAGTACAAAGTATGACAGGAGGTGACAGTGTGTATTAAGCAGTTATATTGATTCACAGTTGCTCTATTTTTATGTTTGAATCTGAATATGGTCACCCTTTCTCAGATAATTTTGGAAGAAGCAAGTTTAAAGGCTAGGGTAGCATTTTATATTTGACCATTTAGTTCTAAGTAAAATAGTTTAAGCCTATTCAAAATGTTTAAATGACAGGCTTATATTTTAAATGAAGATCTTGTCTAGAAAGCACACGCATAGTAAGTAAACAACTACTCTCAAAAACCATGAATAAATAAGTAAATAAATAATGAAAATGTAACACAGGTTTTTACCAATCCCCCAAAAAAGTTTAATTGCATGCTTGAACAAATAATAAAATTAAGAGTGGATATATATTATTAAGTAGTATGAAAGTGGTTTTTTCCAAAAAACACCTCATTAAAATGTACAAAGTGGTATCATCTTCACTTATCATATGGGAAAAAGAGCTCTGGGACATTAGAGGAATTTTCCTGAGTCACACTCTGGGTGGAGCAGAGTTTAGGTTGGTTGGTTGGTTGGTTTGCTTTTTACGTATGGTCCTTTACAGCTGTCAATGGAAGGAGGACCATTATGATTATGCATTTGTTTTCTTATATTATTCAATAAGAACACTTTGAGACATATCTTTAACCAAAATTGAACTATCATGCATAAAATACCTGCAGAAATCAGGGTCTATTTCCAATTGCAGGTACCTAAAGAAACATATGTCCCTCCACTAAAGGTGAAATGACAAATTCAACTGTGCCTTTTTTTAAATCTAAAAGGAGTTTGATATATGGGGAAAACCCTCTAGACAACAGAAAATCAAAAGAAAAGCCCTTTTAGCTGAGGGTTCAATGAAGTGGACTGGTCACTACCCATGGACGGTTTTGGACCAGCCTGGCCTGAGGGCAGGAACCAACCAAGACAGATGGAATACTGTTCCAGTAAGCAAAGTTGCAGGCAAGAACTCGGCAGGGCAGATGTTTAGCAAAACTAAGAATTGGGTGGGAGGTTTCAGTCCATAGTTAGTTGGTTCTGTTGCTTTGGGGCCTGTAGTGACACAGTACATAGTAGCAGGAAGCACGTCATGGGGCAAAGCTGTCCACCTGCTTGCTGGGCTAGAACAAACAAAGAGGGAGAGACCAGGATCCCGCAGTCCCCTTTAAGGGCCCCCAGTGACCTAAGCACTCCCCTTACGTCTTGCCTCCTGAGATCTCCTCTACCTCTCAGCTGCACCAAGCTGGGCACTGAGCACAGACCTTTGGGAAAGATCCCAAACTTCACAAAATACTCGTTAAACAGAAGAAAGAGCACTTACGCTGGGTAAAGTCAAACCACTCAGTACAAAGAATGGAGGCAGAAACAATGCCCACGTAAGCTCTTTTTGCGTCTGGACGCTTTAATGGCCTTCCAGGGCAAGGTGGGGGGTGCACTAGTAGTGGTGTTTTATCTGACAGAGGATCTCTCTTAAGCTCAGACCTCTTTCAGGAAGCGACTCTTGAAGTCAAAATGTAAATGAGAACAGGGAGAAATACAATCCCTCCCCTGCCTCCCAGAATGGAAAGCCCAAAGGGTCAATACAGTGAGGTCAGGCCTATGCACCCTGGCGCAGAAAACAAGACAGCTAGAACTCTGCTGCCAGCTAATGCATGAATGGCATCTGGTATTTACCATTTGGGTTAGACAAAAGAATCATTTCCAAAGGGAGACACTGGATAAAGATTTGGAATCAAATGAACATGCAGAAATTAAAGATTATCGAAACAAGAAACTAATATCCCAGTGGGGAAAAAAGAACTTGAGCAGAAAATCAGACCACCCAAGAAGCATAGCCTTGATCAAATCAAAAGGAGAGCTAATTCCATGACCAAACTTGGCTAAGGAATTTCATACTTTGGCGAGGTTAAAAAAATAAATATTAATTCAGGACCCCTAATTCTACCTAAGTTAATGGTACAGTTATGCTATTTAGTTTTCTTGACTAATTCTTCAATTAGTTAATCTGGCTTCATCGTGCAATAGCTCATAAAGAAGCCCATCTAGCTACTGATTCAGAGATATTTAAACTGTTTCAGTAAAGATGTTTCCAAATCAGATCAATATCTGAGGCTTACTTTACAATTAAACATTTTCTATCCTATGGGCTTCTTCACACGGATGGACAGACGGACAGATGGGCTGATATGTGCAGAGAAGGCCAAGGCGATGAGCAGTAGAAGAAGATCACGGAAGATGCAGGCAGCCAGGAGCAGCAGGAGAGAAAAGTGCCATTACTGTGTACACTTTCAAACTTGGCTTATTCTCCGCTTTTTATGCAGCGGTATTCATCTGTTTAACATGTATGTGATTCTGTTTTCTTCTCTAGCTTTCAGCCTGTAAGTTCCCAGACAGTAGGGCAGACCTCCTTAAAAAAATCTCTACAAAGGAACAAATGCAAAATCACGTATAGATTAACAGATTCTTTTAAAAGTTGGGGCTTGATAACAATGAGGAACATCATACTAATTAAGCCACCGAGAGATCATTTGGAATTAGGTTTGTCACAAAGGGCAAGGATGCAAACTCTAAAGTTCCAGTGGGACATGACTACTAGGGGGCAGGTTTGTAGACACAAGACACCCCCATCAGTGAGAACTAGAGAAATGAATAATCCTACAAAATTCCGGTTTGATATGGCGACAAGTGCTTACCTCCATATTCCCCCAAACAGCACCCTGGAAATGAAACCATATAAAAAAAGGAATTCAGCACAACCAAAATAATAACAGATGTACTTTAAGTGGTCCCAGACCTGAACACCTTGGAAGGCCCAGGTCGCCTTCATGAAAGCTGATCTCTATCTTAAACAGCTTTGACACTCTGTCTCGGCTTTAGTGGTGAGCAACCGGGGTCTTTGAAGAAATGTACACCGGGCCAGCTAAGCTCTGTGTACCATGCAGAGCTTTTCTGACCTTTTATTTTTATATCACTTGCTCCAGTTTTGTCAAAATCATGGAGGTTTTCAAATGATGGTTCATTATAATGACATTTGAAAGCCAAGCAGATCCGCGTGTGAGCCTGTACCTTAAAAGGCCACATCGTTGTGGAGGTGGAGAAGCCCCCTCTCCTGCCTGGGCCCCGCCTGGTTGACTGCGTGGCAGTGCGGTGCGCTCACTCTGAGGAAAGCACCCTCTGCCTCCCCCGCCCCCAGCACAGCGCTGTGCTTCATTAACATCCAAGGCCCTTTTTACCTTTTGTCATGTCTTAACCCGGTGAGTGCACAGAACATGTTATATACTGACTTTTGTGCACCTGAGGACTTAGGCAGTGCCTTGAAACCCACTTTAGAATGTTGCTGAAATGATTTCTGTGCTGCGGGAGGAGGAAGGGGGAAACCGGCGGATAATCAGAGGCCTGGGTTCTGGGATCAAGAGCTACACCTGGGCAGCATCACCCTGAAAAGAAGGGAGATTCCAGCCAAGCAGGAATGAGCCTCCTAGAGGGTTACCTCGGTGCAGAAATTCTGTCTCAGGCTCCACCCTCTTGCCCTCTGTGGCCGTGTGACACAGCAGAGATGGAACTTCCGGTCTCTGGCAGTGCTCCCCTCCGGCATGTTGTGGAGAGCACGCTGAAAACGCTCCCTGCCATCATTTGGGAACGGATGGAGACTTCAGGCTTTGTGTGTGTGCTTTTCTTTCTTCTTCACCAAAGGTCTCTAACAAGATTAGCTCAATTAAGAGTGATTTTATCACAACCACTGACTTGTGCAAAGAAAACTACATGTATCTTTGTTTGTAATGGACTGCACATTCATGCGTTGGGTTTAATAGCTTTATAAATTGGTAGGCTTTCTGAAAATTGAGTATTGTTCAAGAAGCTAGGCCTGCCCTACAACAGCAGGTCTGGCCTCATCACTGAGCCAAATCTGCAGCCTGGAGCTTCCTAACAATTACCAGTGTGTGTGTGTGTGTGTGTGTGTGTTTGAAAACTGTGCTAGCTGCAAGTCCAGGAGACAGTTAGAACTCATACCATCTACAAATGTAAATTTCACTGAGAAGCTAGTGCCCTCAAATGGCCACTTTGTAGTGGCCCCAAAGTGTCGACCATGCACCGCCAAGTTGCCTGTGAATCCACAGGATGTGCTGGGGTTATGCTCAGGTGTCAGATGAAGTCAGAAGCCAGGCTCACTCCACCTGCTTTAACATGAGAGACGAGGCACACCAGCACCCATGCTGCCTGGGGAGTTATCAGAAGTGTAGAATCCTGGGCTCTCCCCCCAGCTGCCTAGAATCACATCTACTGTTAGTAAGACCCTCAGGTGGCATTTGTGTCCATTGACATTTTAGACACATGGTTCCAAAGTGGACGGTAGGGTTCTGAATTTGGAAACTATCTGTCACATACCCTGGAGACAGCTTCATAGTTATCCCTGGAACTGAGAAACAGCCACAACTTTCAGGAGTGCCCACAGCATTTTCTTGGTCACTTCTCTTTGGCTAGTCCTAGTTTTCATGGACACCTAGCACCTTCCTTCCTGTGTTTCCCAGAAATCGTGAGATGAGCAGCCTTTCTCCACCGTGGACTTGTTCTTCATCATAATGTTCACCTTCATGACTGGCCCAAAAGTAACAGAGCTGATCAACCAGCAACTGGATCTTCTGAACCTGTGAGCCAATAGAAACCTTCCCATCATGGGCATTTTCTCAGATATTTTGACACGATAATGTAAAGCTAACTAACACAATAATGTGTAGTTGAAACAGACCTACTTGGGTGTTCGATAAGTTTTTGTTGTTATTGTCATTCTTTTTAGGATTCATGGTAATTAGGTGTCCAGGTTAAAAGTGGTTTGAAGTTTCTGAACATCATTTATTAAATTATCCATTCATTCAGCCAATATAAATGAAGCAGCTATTCATGCATGACCATGTTTAGACGCAGTTGCGATGACATCATCTGTGATGCAAGCAAAGCTTTGACACCACCGCAAGCAAGCAGGCAGGGTGCGTCCAGCGCAGAGTTCCTTCAGAGCAGAGTGCAACACGTACAGCAGGTCTTTCTCTCGGTGAGACCGAGGGGTGATTCGGGGTGACTGGGTTTCAGACGCCCGATGCATCTACAGAGGAAATGCCCTTGGTGTCTCTGGACATCTGTTTACAAGGTGGCCCTTGAGAAGCTAACATTACTCTCAACAGTATTCTCAGATCTTAAACAGGAAGTTGCTAATTTATCTGCAGGCATTCCCTGCTCCAATCTAACAATGTCCCCTGAGTCTTCTAGTAAGGAAGTTGGTGTGACGGGTAGCACTTGAGAGACCCCTTCACAGCAGAGGCATCTTTGCTCTCCAGACCCAAACTAGGCACCTGTCTGAGACTCCCCATTGCCTGCCATTTTTAGTTACTGTTCATTATCTCTTAGAGAATTAACTTATTTCATGAGGCAAGAAAAATCCCTGGCACTTCCTATTGTTATTACAAATAAATTCTTTATAGTCCTTCATCCCAGGCACAGTCACCCACTTGGCCACTGCATGAGATAATGCATGTGCGTGGGCACACCTGAGGAAAGGGCCAGGCCTCTCGGCCTGCCAGGAGGACATTGTTTGAGTGACCTCTTCTCCCTTTAGCACTTCTATGTGATTTCATTTCATGTCAGTGGGAGTGCTTCTCCAGAAAACCAGTCCAAGTGAGAAGCAGCTGCAAAGACTATGGGAGGGGTGTTGCATAGGGCTCGTGCCCTCTGTGACAACACCCCCACAGGGGCAGCTGGAGGGGCACACATAGCTTCCATATTTGCTGTAGGTAGTGATGAGGGAAACCAGGACCACAAACAATGGTCACAGTGGAGCCCCCGCCCATTCTAATAGGCATATCTGCAACTAAGGTCCAAAACACACCGTGGAAACGAGGTTATTATTAAACAGATACCTCATAATGGCTTGGCTGCACCTACTCATGTGACCTGAAATCTCTGTAACAACATCTAAGCCAGAAAGCTCCTCTTAAACAATGAGAATTAGAACATTATTTTTGCTCTCTTCAGCTTTTCTCAACTAAAGACGGTTTTTAATTTCCCATACACAGCTCAGGAATTTTGTGATCATTTTCACACAAACAATTTGAGCAACAAGAACCTACACTGTGCTGTGTCTGTGCCCTGGTCTCTGCGCACAGATTAAGATGTATGCTGTTCCCTCATTCTTCCATGGGCGTGGGCAATGGGAGACAGGAAGCAGCATTTCCTGAAGGCGCTGCATGTCAGTGTGGAAACAGATTTATTCCTCATTATAACTGCTGGATTTTATGGCCATGTTACATGCGCAGATGAGTTTATTTTAAAATGCTACATTATTACCAATGTAAGACAGGTGGAATGGAGATGAGTCTTCAAGATTAATTATAAAGAATAAACTATTAAAAAAACGATGATAAATGTGTCTGACTTGGAAAAGGCTTAGTTTGGAGGCCAACAGAAGATCCCACAAGGGAGAAGAGGCTTGGCTTTCCAACTCCAAATCTTTAGTAGTAAGGTTTGAGCACTGAAAAGAAAGGCTGTGGTGTAAGGATGTGAAAACCTCGCAAACAAAGGCAGACCTGCAGCTCCTGAAGAACACTGGCCAGCGATCTCTACAGGCTGCACAGTCACCGCATGCAGAAATACTCAAAACCCTAACTGGTAGTCTTAGAACCAGTCTGAACAAGACTCAGATCTCCCTGAGTTTCTGCCTTCTGCCAGCTGGGAGGACATGGAAGAAAGACCTCATGCTTCCTCCCCTCAGTGTGCTGTGAAACAAGCTAGGGGCCAACCCTGCAGTAGATCTGCACAGCAGGACTGGGCATTGAGCCCACAGGCTCCGCCCTCCAGAATGCTCTTCAAGGTGCATGTCCACCAAGGAGCTCTGGGACAGAATGTGTCCCTCAATCCCTGAGGCCTCTCTGCCGTAGCTGAGCTCTCCCATCCCACTTATATCTGGGAAACGCACTGACTGCCAACCTCAGGACAGTGTGCAGGGAGATGCAGGCCCCGTGAGGGGCTATGTGACCAGCAGCAGAGACATTGCTGAGTCCAGAGCAGAACCAAGGCTCTGGACAGCCCAAGGTTCTGTGAGCAACTGGCCTCCACCTAAATTCCTGAGGTACCGCTGCTGCTTCTCCAGACTGGGCTTGCAGAAGCAGCAGAATCCAGAGAAGCCCCTGACAGACCTGGGGAGGGTGGGGTCGAGTTTGCAGACTGCAGCTTTCCACACCAGGGGTTGGGAGACTGGAAGAGGCTGTGTAAAATGCACGTTGCTCCTGACCCCTCCACACCCACTCACTCCTACGCTTCTAATTTCTGTGCCACACCCCTCACCACAGGACCTTCAGCACCGTGAGCCTTAAATCAGCACCCAGGCTCCACTGCTGGAGATGGCTCCTGAGTGCACAGTCCCAGAGTTCTAACATGTGGTCAGAGCTGCGAACTACCGGATGCTTAGCCAGATGCTTCGCCACCAAAGGAGATGGCAGGCAGCAGCCTGAGCTTGACCCTTTCTCGTGCCAAGGGACTCCAGTATTGACTTGAATAGAAGAGCATCCCTGGAGGATGGCGTGTGCCCTTTCCTCCTTCTAGGAAAGTAAGTTATGCTGGCCCTGAGTTCTCAGGTTTAACTCTAGTCATTAATTGCTTCTGAGGCTGCTTTCTGGCCTGGAAGGGAAATGGACTAATTCTTACCTTGAAGATGAGCTCAGAGAGTTAACTATAAGGCCTGGCAGCAGTAACCTGTTGATCAGCGGAGCACATATTGGCTATTAGAGGGAGGCTAGATAGTTAGAAGTTTTCATCTTTGCCCTTCTGGCCTCACTCAGTTCATTCTTTGCCCAAGTGCAGGCCAGGCCCAGAGCACTGATGGATCCCTGGCATGGCACCATGGCTAGGGCATCAACATCACTGGTGCAGAAAGCTGTCTTTTTTGTTTTTCAAATACCTAGAACAATATCTGGAACACTGCAGACACTCAGTACTTTTTTTTTCTTTTGGTACCAGATACTGAACTTGAGACTTCATGCTTATCAGGCAGGCATTTTGCCACTGAGCTGTATTTACCCGGCCCCACTCAGTAATTTTTAGCAAATTAATTAATTTGACACTAGGCAAGTAACCTGCTATCTTTGTGTCTCAGGAACCTCATCGGTGTCCCAAGGAGTCAGGTACCATGTCTGCTTCATTGTGTGAGAGGCTCTGACCACAGAAGTGTACATGACATGCAACCACAGTGAGAAGACCATGAAGAAACAGCCCCAAAGCACCTCCCAAATGCTAAGCAGGCCTCTCCCTTCCTGGAGTTACCTGATGTCATAACTGAGGGAGAGATTATCAAACAAAGAATTCTTTGTCTTCTGCTATTTACTCCTTTTTTAAAAGCAAAATTAGTTCAAATATTTTTAAATAGCACTCATCACAGATTAAGCCCTTCATAGCCTTCTACAGTTCTGCAATGAGGTCTCAGCTTTGTCACAGTTTTCTCAGCATAGTGTCTGTAGGAGTTCCTCTGGAAATGCGTGGCCTGGCATCCTGGGTGAGGACTGATTTGAGCAGCTGTTGTAGATAGCCCTTTGGAAGTGCCAGTGCTGTTCTGAAAGCTTTACACAAGAAATTTTATGGCATCATCTCCACAACCTATGAAGTAGGTTAGTCTACCGTGCTCACCTTGGAAACCAAGGACTGAGGCACAGAGTATGTAGTTTGTTTTTAATACTTTGGTAAAATTATACAGCTAAAGAAAAACAAAAAACAAAAACAAAAAGACATCCAGGCCTGGTGTGTGCTCCTATAATCCCAGCACTTGGGTGGCTGAGGCAGGAGGATTACAGTGAGTTCAAGGCCAGCCTGAACTGCATCAGAAAACTGTGTCTCAGAAAACAACAGAACTACACAGCTCCTTAGTGGCTGACTTAGTCCACTTGTGCTCCTATAACAAAATACTTGGCACTGGGTGCTTTAGAAAGAAAAGAAGTTAATTCATAGTTCTGGAGGCCTGAGAGTGTGGCAGATTGTTTCACAGGGTGGAAGCACATGTATGAGACAGAGCTTGCATGGCAAAGGGGGAAGCAAGAGACTGGAGAGGAACCAGGCTCCGTCCTGTATAACAACACACTCCTGAGGAACACAGCATGATGGGAAAGCACAGTGGCCATCCACCCTGAGCACAGCTCCCATGGCCTACACACTGCTGCAAGGCTCCCTTAAACCTCTTAAATGTTCCTCCGTCTCAGCATTCGCATACTGAGGACTGGGCTCCCACCACAGCAAACTCTGGGGTGATACCCAAGCCATGCCAAATCATGGTAGTGGAAGCCTTGGCATGGAAACCAAGCCACAAGGTGTCATCATCCAGACACTTGTTACAATAACACAACCTTCTCCCAACATAGCAAAACTACTGCCTTCCTTACTCCAAGTGCTAAGTGTCCTTGCAGTTGGTCCCATCCTGGAAAGAAAGAATGGCAGAGTTATTGCAGGGTTGGGCGGGGTGGGGGATGTCTGTAATAGTTAATACATTGTGTCAACTTGAGGAGTTTAGAAGTTGAGCTAAATAACTCAGCAGGGGGCCAGGGTCCTCACTTTGTAGACACCCTGAGCCTGTGCAAGAGAAGGGTAGGAGATGGTGTGTGGGCTGCATCTGCCATAGGGGGTGGCAGCCTGCTTACATACAAGGGAGGAAAAGAGGCTTTCTCACCTCCCTTTCTTGCTCTAGCTGCTTTTGCTGTTTTTGCCACTCTGAAAAGTTGCCCCCGTGCCGTGTGCCACCCTGCCTTGGAGCCAGCTGATCATGGACCAAAAACTCCATGAACTGTGAGCTAAATAGACCTTTCCTGCTTTAACTTTGGGTGTCGGGTATTTTGTCTCAGCAACGAGAGAAAAGTAATTCAGACAGAGACATTAGGGAAAATCCCTTTTCCTCACGTGTATCTATGGGCCATTGGCCAGGTAACTTACCCTCCTGTACCTCTGTTACCCCATGTGGAAGAAGCAGATGGCATCTGTGTTTCAAGATGACCATGAAAAGTGAAGATGACCAAGGTAAAATGCTCACACCACACGGTGCTCAGCAATGGTGCCAGAGCTACTGAGGGGAGTAACTAAGAACAACAAAGGCCAGCATCCTGCTCCTTCGCTATGATGTGATAACAGCTGCTCAGCAAATGAATACATGTTCACCATCTTGTCCTTCACGCTCAATGGACTGACTGAACAGTCATTCTCATGTACACTGCTGTGACATCACTGCCGCATTTGTTAATGAAGGAGTTGTGCTTTAGGACAGAAGCTTAGGTCTTCGTTTTTGTTTCTATTAAATTTCTCTTATTGAGATTCATTGTTTCAGCATCTCAAACTATTCTTAGGTCGTTATTCATTCATCCAGCAAGGAAAAAAAAAGCTTAAAATGTATGCTATCAACAATTGGATAAATACATACTGATCATAGCCTTATTTATTTAAAAACTATTTTAAAATCTTGAAAGAATCACCTTGCATTGCCACATCAAAGAGTATACAACATACTCTCTGTTTTCCATGAAAATAAAGCTGGCTAGTCGAAATCACTGGTTATGTTTTCGTATGAAGTGTCTAACTCTCCAGTTAGATTATAAATTCCGGGAAGCTATAGATAATATATATATTCTTTTTTCCATACATATCCTTTTGTCCCCCCACAGAGTGGTTGCTCAATAGATTTTTACTGAGGCGAGTACACACTTACCAATGGATTTGCAAAGAGGGCTCTCGGTCGGCTAAGAATTCGGCCTTAGTTCCCTCCAGTGGCTTTGCCTCTCATGACTGCTGTTTGCTGGGTTACAGCTTGGCGCTGAGCACGCAGACCTCTCTGCGCTGGGGATCAATGCTGCAATCTAGTCAGTGTGACGACAGTACGAGCTGCCAGGACCCTCCTCACTTTACCTGTCTGTCCAGGAGCAGCCCAGTCTACAATGTCTTTGCAAAAACACAATACCATTTTCACAGAATTTTCACCAAGTCTAGATTGCTATAGACACTCACTTTCCAAAATACCTTCAAAATATAATTCCTCATGGCTAAAAAACTTCCAAAGATTGATCATGCATAAGCAAGGGGCTTATTATTCAATAATTTGCCCTTCTTCCATGAGTGTACAGTGACAAAATGATCTGCAGTGACTGCGCCAAGCCGATGAATCAGTTTCCCGTGTACAAAACAAATCTGCCCCATGGTTCCCATAACATGGCTCTGAGAATAAATAGAGTGATATGAGCACATTTTGAGGCCTGCCTTGCTGGGAAATGTGAAGGTGATCTCCACCAGTATGCACCTAGCAACAGACAGAAATGGGCGTGTGATTTCTTCTCCCTGATTTAAAGGTCCTTTGTGTTTTCTGCTTGGCAAAGCCCAGTTTCAGCACCCAGTGGGTGTTTCCCAGGTGCTCATTAGCTATGGGGCTATCAAACTGGAAACCACAACACCATTTCAATTCCACCCCGCTCTTGACACAAAACTTCTGTGGAAGCTGTGGTGACCAGAGCAGTCTTCTTACAAGCTGAGTTCCAGCCGTCACTGCCAATGCCAGACACCCCCAGGGAGGGGATGCACAGGGTCCAAAATGCACACCGCCGTGTATCTCTCTATGTGAAGTGGCTCGGTCCAGCACCCGTTCAGCAGTCCCTCGTCCAGGTTGCCTGTTAATTGACAGACCTGTGAATAAGCACAACCATGTTGTGGGACATGCCAAACCCTAACCGGATGGCTCATTTGCAATAAGCAATGTGCTAGACGTGGAGCACCTTAATTTAAGCCATACGTGGACAGAAAGGAAGGCACGGCAGGCATGCGGCCCAGCACACAGTTTTGGGTCTGTTTCAAGTTGTAGAAGTCCCTGGTGGACAGCGAGTAACCCCGATAAAAGTGAAAGCAACAGTTCTGAGTTATGGCCGCCTGTTAGCAGCGCAGCTCTGACCTGCTGGAACCTGGCTGGCATCGTGTGCCAGGGGGAACACAGTCTCAGAGTGGGACAGGAGCTGAGGGCTGACCAGGCAGGTAGCGGGAAACCTCAGCTGAGTCCAAGTCCCCAGATAGGCTGCCTCCTGCTTGCTAGCAGGTAGATAACTGCAGATGCCTGGCCTCGTTTACGGACAAAACTCACCTCAGGGGCTGTAGTGAGGGGCTAGGGTGGCGGGTCATTCATTAGAACCTGGGCAGAGGGCAGCTCTGATCAGTAACGGACAGCTGTCTAATTGTATTTACTTGTGTGTACTGTCTTGGCTTTTACAATGGGAATAGGCTACCCAGCCTTTCTAATTAGATTGTTAAACATAATAGCTGAATGGCACAGCAGTAAAGAATTTGCCCTTCTCTTTGTGAGTGCAAAATAGGGCTCAGAAAAGATTCAGGATTTTCCAGCCCATTTCCCCCATCATTGTATCTGATGGTAATGAGATGACGTTTATTTCTTTTTAAAAGCTCCCAAAGGAGCACAAGCCAGGTTGAAGTTCGAAGTAAATGTCAAAACACACACAGGCCCACAGTAGCGAACTTCTGCGTCTCCTCGCCTCTGGTTTGCCCTAATTGGTGCCTTGTTGGCCATCTCCACAGAAAGATCAAGAATGGAGCGAGTCTGGAATTGAATTACCCTGTCACCCCTCAAGGTGATCTCCAGGCCTGGGTTCGGAAAATGGGCTCCAAAGGGCTGGGAAAGTTTCCTTGCTGGGGTTCTGTGTCCAGGCCCCTGAGTCTCCCAGGAAGCAGCAGGTGGTGGAAGGAAAATGAAGCACGGGACAGGAATGCGAGGAGAAAGGGGAAGAGGACACCCCACTCTCATCGGAAATATGACGCCCTCACTCCAGGGTCTGTTGTTTCCCAGAATTCTGTCTGAGTCTCGCTTCCTGCCTCCTTGTCAACATGCGATCCGGGCCTCATCGCAGGAATATTTATCAGACACAGGGTAGGACTCAGCTTTGATAGTCAGAGGACACGCCCATGCGTTTTTCTTTCTTGAGTTTAAAAAGTTCTGCCTTACACCGCCCCCCCCCTCGTTTTGCCACATTCTTCAGAATCCGAGTACCGGCAGCAGGCTGCCCTGCTAGCTCCACAGGGGCCAGCCGCCTGCGCCCGAAAGGCCCTCAGAGCTTCAGCCCCTCAGTTGCCTTTCTCCTGATGAAGCGCAGCCTGCTCCCAAAGCTTCCCGTGCTTGTGAGACAGGTCTGTTAATGCTGTGGCCCCAGGCTCCCGCAGTCCAGTGACCACAATCTCAACAGCAGGAAAAAGAATTATCTCCTCAAATACACTCATTCAGGAAGCAAGGGTGAGCGCAGCGGGACACTGCAGAGAGGATGATCCTGGGGTCACTGTGTCATTTTCGTGCTATTTTCTTCTCCTCACATCTTCCCGGAAAGATGACTCCCTGGCTTTCAGAAATACATGCAATAAAAGTAGGCCCCGTGTGACTCAAACACACGTTCAGTGAAAGGAATGAATAAATGGGTGGATGGATGGAGGGACGGATGCATGGATGGGGGCGGGATGGTCGGAGGGATGGATGGGCGGATGGGGGGCGGGGTGGTCGGAGGGGTGGATGGGTGGATGGGGGTGGGGTGGTCGGAGGGAGGGACGCATGGACGCATGGATGAAGAGCTGGAACTGTGATATCTGTCTTCCTCCCCTTGCTGGCCCAGTGCCCTCCCTCTCTGATTGGGATCTTATGCCTTTGCCAACATTCAGCAGTGACGCCACACTTCAGTCTATTTATAGCCCTTTGTTCCCTACACAGAGTTCAAATATTCTGTCCCCGTGCGTGCAGTGCTTTGCTGGGACACACCCTGCCCCTGAGGAGTGCTTGGCTCCGGGCTGGCCAACTCAGAGCCCACGGGTGGATCTCTTGTCTAATCTCTGCATTGATCCTCTAAATGTTGGATTCTGATCTCTGGAGCTGCCCAACTGCTGTGTAGATTGCTGAAAGCCCCCTCAGCCCATGTGTGTGCGATCTGGCTGCTTCTTATGGTCAACTGGCTATGAAGGTCCCGAAAGCGCTGAGATCTAGGACTTCCCTTTCCTCCGCCACTGCCTGCTCTTGTGTGCCTAAATCTGGGCCACATTGTCTACCCACCTGGTGTACCGGCCCCTTCCTGGTGATTTTCAGCCAGTGTCATTCTGTCAGTCCTTGAAATTGTTTCTAATTCTCCTCCAAACTCACTTTTGGGGCTCACTAGTACAGCATGTGCTTCACATGCAAGAAGCCCTGGGGCCAATCTCCAGCACCAGACCTGCTTCCTGGAAAGCGTACTCGGACTTGGTTTCCTGTGTATGCTCCACAGAGCAGGACAGAAGGGACTCACTGGAACACGGAGCAGCACAGGAGTCTCAGGGCAAAACACCGAAGCTGCATCTCCTGCTTTTGTCTCTGTAGGGTGCGCGTGCATGTGTGCATGACTTGGGTTAAGGGAGCTTGGGCAGAGGGAGGCCGGGCCTACTTACGCAATATACAACAAGTTAGTACTGTGAAGTGCGTTTTTTCTACCATGACAAGAATGAGTAACTACACAGAACTGTGTAAGGGAGTCAGAATGAGCTCTTTCTTATAACTTACAAATTTTCAAACATTTGAAGCGCTAAATCGGCCCAGACCTTGACCCCTGCACTAAACCTTTAAATGAAAAAATCCTTGGCCTGCAGTGAAGATACTTGTGTGAAAGTACAGTTGTACAGGATGGGCAAACCCAAACATGGGCTCTGTTTTGAAATGAGAGCCCGCTCCGCATCCTGAGGCCATGCGATATTTCTCATTCCAGCCTTCATTCCCCACACGTGGGGACTCTCAGTCAGCATCCACCAAGGGAAAGAGTTTTGCAAAGGTCCTGAAACTGAGAAGTGCATTATGCCAGGGGCTAAATTCCTTCAGAACTTTTGATCATCCAGATTTTGGAGTCCGATCAATTTACACATGTCCACATGACACGAAGGCGTGTGTGTCCTTGTTGCTGTGATAACACAGGAGATGTGAGCAGAATGAAATCATTCTACATTCTTTCTATTGTGTTTTATCTAGCTTGAGGCAGGTGTTATACACAGAGTCTCAAATATTACTAGAAACGTTGCACACACTGACATTCCTAACAGTCCTCTCTCTCTAAAAGCTTATTGACAACTGATTTTGCTCCTTGAATTTCTGAGAAAATGGCTTTCTACATGTGAACATGTTCTTCTTTTGCAAATGTAAGGGTCGGGCAGTGCGGCTCTGTGTGACAAAAGGGACCTGGGGCAGAGGATTTACCAAAGGGAGGTAGCAGATATAGTTCTCCTTATGTTTATTCCAGTTCTTTGTCCAACCCTGGGATGGGCTCTAGGAAAACACCCCTGAAATTAAAATATCCTGGGAGGAAGTTGGTCTCTGATGTCTCCAAGCTGTGTTTTCCTATATCTAAGTTCACGTCAAAAGTAAAAAGGAAAATTTAAAAAAATTGAAGGGCTAACATCCCAAGAATTGCCCTCTGACAATCTCAGCAAGTCCAAGCTTTCACCTGGACTACTGCAAAAGACCTGTAAATCTGTGAATTGCTTGATTCAGTCATTTACAGTTAGAAAAGTATTACTGGAAGAAGAAAACTATTTGCCCGTCTCTTTCCCTATTTACTACACACAACACACCCAAGACTACAGAGACTAGGAAAGACCCGAACGTATAGGGGTGAACACTGTGACCCTGAAGATGTCCCCAGAGGGCAAAGCCCATTGTGTCAGGACCTACCCAGTCCCTCCTTTCCAGCAGCTGAAGACTGGCCCCAGATGCTGCTATGGTTTGGACGTGATTTGATTATGTCCCCCAGGGGTTCCGCTTAAGATGCTGAGAGAAGGTAGGGCCATTAGGAGGTGGAGCCTAGAAGGAGTTGGTTGGGTCGCTGGTACTGCTTTAGGAAGAGACTGAGCCTGTCTCCTGAGATCCTGTGTTGGATATTTGCAGAGTGACTGTTAGAGAAGAGCCTTTCCCAGCTCTCTGGCATCCTGCCTTATCCTGTGACCTCACCCTGTCCTGTGCACTTCCACCATCAGATCCTCACCAGAGCCAAGCTAATCAAACCTTTTTTTTTAAATAAAGTATCTAGCCTCAAGTATTTTGTTGTAGTAATGGAAATGCACTAATGCAGATGCCAGAGGATACTGTTTTCTATTCCAAAACAACCCCCTGAAGCCATTAACAGGCACAGCAATTGCTCCTTACTCTTCTGAAGAAAACAATGGTGCTATAGAAATGTCTTCTGCAGAGAAGACAGAGACTGTATAGTCTGTAAAGGGCACCACAGCCTTGGGAAAACACAACCAAATGATGACTGCAAAGGCCAGGAGAAGCCTTAAGAACCATGCAAAGCTCATTTAAAGCCACTTGAAAGGGAGTTCACAGTAAACAGTGATTTCCTGCAGAAGGGGCGTCATCTTTATCCTGATCCACAGAATCTTGGGCTCTGCATTTAGCTCCCCCTAGGACAGGAAATACATATTTTCCATGCATTATAAACTGAGAATGTATTGTACTTTTAGATGATTGGGTAAAAAATCAAAATATGCACTGTTCACGACATAGAAGGTTACAATATATTCCAATTTCAGCCAAGACCCGTGTGCACAGGTCATCAACATCTGGTTTGATGCAGTGAGACCAAAGAGGAAGACTGAAAGCAGAAACCCACGAAGCCACCTATACTTCACCTCTTAAAAAAAACATTTGCGACCCCCAAGGTGTTAGGCCACCAAACCACTAGAAAAGACTTCAGCGTGGCCTCCAGGGGAGCGATGCTAGGTGTCTCACTGAACATTCCTCCCGGCCTCCCCGCACGTCAGATCACCGTCTCACCAGCTGGAGTGCACCGGCACTGCACAACAAACACAGGGAAACCGTCACTTCGGCAGGGCAGTTCTGCCAGGAAATAGCAGCAGGTCAATAGCTGAGATAAATACCTCCAACGCGTGTACATAATTATGACAGAATATTAAGGAAAGTTTAAAAACTGTCTACCAATACGTTAGAGACAACTATGGGACCCCAAGAAAGAAAGTTCAGACTTTGTTACCCACATAACACTGGAATTTATGGTTCAGCTCTGGATGGAAATCTTTATGTGGATACATGTTTGCTGCGATGAAGAGAAGTTGCATTTTCTTCTGACATTTTTGATCAGAGGCCTTTGTGTACACGTGTCAACTGAATTCCAAAACACAAAATATAATTTAACTTTCATTCATTCATGAAATGGATAATTTCACCACTCATTCATTCTTTCACTCAGCAAATGTTTATTAAGTGTAGGCAACAAGTGGAATTAATAAGAGTCCTACCAGCTAACAGCTTAGAGTCAATGGCAAGAAAAAGAGACGTGAATTGAATAAAGTGAAATGTAAACATTCCTAAATAGAAAAGAGACCAGAATCACCTCCTTGCTCCTTTGTCTTTACAGCAATTAGCTCTCATCACCTGCTTTCCCCAGGTCCGAAGAAAGTCTCAGTCAATACCCACTCCAGAACGAAGCAACTGAGAATCCTACAGCTCCCACCAGAGATTACAGGCAACGCAACAGCAGAAACCTAGCGTGGGGAAGGCCAGGATGGGATGTTCCCTCCCCCACGGCTTCCCACCACCAAGTTCCTCTTCACTGGAGCACAGGAAATAAACACTTTTCACTTTAGCTGCTGTTGGGGTAGAGAATATGCAACCTAAACAAGGCCTCGGGAGAAAAGTCATGTTGGATCTTTATTCATGGTATGTGGTTAAACATGTTTCCCTGTTGTCAAAGATTAAATAATTAGGAGAACATGGTCAAGATCAAAAGGCAGCACCATGTCACAAGCAATTAGGAAGCTGCTGCAGCTGTGACAGCGAAAGATCCTGCTGCTGTGGGACCTGGCCCAGCCAACCATGTGGGCTCAATATGAAGCTGAGATAAGGCACTTCAGAGCTTGTATTTGCATCTCTTTGGGGAGGGGATTGCAGTCCCATACACAGAAAAATAACAGCCAAAATAAGAAGCACAAAATAAGAGAAGAGCAGAAAAGAAAAAGCCAGTCCGCAGCTTATAAATCAGCCATCTCTCCTTGAAGAAGTCCCAAGAGAAACGTTTTTCAAGTCTTACAGCAGCTCTCCATCTGATATATTTGTGAAATGTTTTGCCATGTCTGAACATTTTTGTCAAGAAAGGAATATGTTGATGAACCAAGTGGGTTTCCCAAGTGATACCTGAATTCTCATAGCAGCGTGAAGTACAAATCTGTGCAGTGATCCACCTGTTGCCTGGTTTTATGAATGGAAATGTCAAAGCATGAACGAGAAAAACCTCACGTGAGAATTTCCCTTAACTGTATCCTTTTAAAAGTTAAATTTAAGCAGAGTGTCAAGCACGTGAGTTCATAAACTTGTAAGGTTTTAACCAGGGTATAAATATCTCTGTGTGCTCTGACCTGGCTACCAAACAGTTCTAATTCCCATGTCTTCAAGTGACTGTTTCTGTCCCAGGGTGCCTGGGGGTGGTAGGTTGTGCAGCTGGAGTGCAGCATCTGTGGAGAACAGGAAGTCAGACCACTGAGAGCTCTAGACACACCCTGACCCACACACCCAGGTTGCTGTGGACCTGTCTCGGCTCACAAAGTCACAGACTTAGGTGACAATTTCACTCTGCATTATTCTTCATCACAAATACCTGGTAAATCCAAGATCCACAGAAAACACCCAGGACTCCCAGGCCTGCTTGCCTAGAACAGCACTAAGTCACCTCAGCAGACCCACAGTTCTCCTGCACCTTAGAGAACCCTTGTCCTTCTCCATCTCCTTCCGCCATGGCTGTGGAAGCCACAGAGTTGCTTTCACCAGATTCAAAATAGCCTGCTCATCCAAACCACCTGTATTCTAGTCACAGTCTGCACGTTCTCCCAGCCCACCATTCCAAAGTCACGGGGTGGCCTCTGGCTAGGCTGGGTGTCCCGTGGCCTTGGGCACATCGCTGCTGCCTCAGCTTCCCATGCACTGCACACCCAGGTGTCTCCTAGAGCCCTGGTTGGTATTGCTTATCCCTGCCATAAACTTGAATTAAGCTCCCCTGCCCCTGCAGTGCTCCAGAATTGTCTACAATTCCCGTGGCCCTCTAGACACAGGCAACACCCGTGATTGCCCTCCGGGATTGCCTCTGCCTCTCTTCCACACGTCCTTGAACGCAGCAAACTACAGCCTGCCCCTCCTCTGTGGGTCTCCAGACCGCATCGGCCTTGGACGCCAGGCTGCCCGCACACTGCAGGGATGTTTGAGCCATGGGTGGCAGAGCTCTTTGTTTTTAACACACTTTTATCCTTCCCCAAAGTGCGCACCTGCCAAAGGAGTGCTGGGGCCAGAGGGATCTTGCTGGCCGCCCTTTCAGGGGCCTCTGCTCTCTCCTGGCTCCTCTCCCAAGGCCCACAGTCCTCATGGTGGCTGCCTCAGTTTTGGCAGACACTCCACCTCTCTGCAGCTCTAGCACAGATGCCAAGCATAGCCCGAGGCCCTCAGTTCTGACTCCCTCGCCTGATGAATCTGGGCCTGTGATGATCATAGACTTGATGTAAGTTAGCAGTGCAGTATAACCATTACAACTGCCGGTGCCATACTGGTCTGAAAATCTCCATGTATGGCACCTAGACAGAGAAGGACTAGCCAGACAGTTCATTACCCACACTCACTGCAGGACACCACACTCAGTTTTGAGAAATGGTCCTTCCATTGATATTGGTCATTTTGCTTTGTTTTTGGTACTGGAAATCTAACTCAGGACCTTGTGCTTACCAAGCAGGTGCTTGTGCCACTGAGCTATATCCCCAGGCCTGAGAAATGTTCTTTCAAAAGGACATTTGACTCCTTGATTCAAGACAAAAGTAACCCAAATGGTGTGTGGATAAAACCAATACCAGCTAATGAAGAACCGAGGGAATTTTGAAAGCTTCAAAGAGTAAAGCCAAGAGGAAGTATGATTTCCTTTCAAAGAAGAATGTCCAGCCAAAGAAGTGGTTGCCTGGTTCTGAGCCATGCAGAGAGGAATCCAGGTCATGAACCCAGAGATCACCAGAAAGTTGAGTTCAACAATCACCCATGCTTTATTTCTCTCTTGCCATCCTTCTCTTCCTTCTCCTCCATCTCTTTGTTTTTGTGACCTCTTTCTTTCACTTTCTAACAGTAGAGCTGCCCACCAAGGAGCTCTAGCCTAGCAGGATAGTGAGCTCCCTCCCTTCAGCTGGAGAGCTCAGGCGGGACCAGAGCAAAGCCCTGAAAGGGGGCTGTCTTAGTTACTTTCTCATTGCGGGGACATGATACGCAGCACCCACAATTCAGAGAAGCCTATTTTGCCTCACAGTTTGCAGAGGTGTCAGTCCATGGTAGGTTGGTTCCAAGGCAAGGCTTAACGGAGAAGAAACAGATCGTGTTACGGCATCATCAAGAGAGAATGAGGGATGTATACTCTCCAGGCCACACCTACAGAGATCCAGTACCTCAGTGCTTTCTCTCCCGTTGGGTACCCCCCCAATAGACACTCACCTGAAATAACATGTGGAATCTGTGTAAAAATAGCGCTTCTGTTTAGTTAACTTTGCTTCCTATGTAGAAAACAATCTACAGTAGAGAGAGCCAGGCATACAGCGCCTGGGATTTCTTTCCACACTCAGACTACGCAGTCCCCCCAGTGCTAGACCTTCCAATTGGTGGAGGCCTCCAGACTTCGCTTCATCTGGAAATTCCATGACCTGCTTCCTGGTGGCCTTTGGGGGATGTGGTTGGGTAGAGGCTTCTAATTCACCAGTTGATTCACTGATGCTGTCATAATGACTGCATTTGGGGAAGGTGCAGACTTAGCAGGCCTGGTATACATGAAGGCATAAGGATGTGAACTGGACTGTGGGATTGTGACCCTGGGGACTATATCTGGGTGCTGGCACCTGCCAATCTGCTCTTTCCCTGTCTCTCTGCTCTCAGGGTGCCACAAAGGGTGCATTTGGCTCTGCCACACCTTCTGCCATGGCATCTGCATCTTCTCAGGCCCACAGCATGGAACCAGCCAGTGTGCCCTGAAAGCTCAAAAACCACAACCAAGATAAACCTTTCCTTCTGTAAGTCGCTTCTGTCAAGTGTGTTGTCATAGGGATGGAAAGTTAACCCACTCCCCTTACTTCAACGCACCCCTGTGCCTGTACCACAGCCCTGTGCCCACCCCATTCTTCCCTTTATAGGCACACAAGTGTCCACGTGTGAGGACTAGGGTGTCAAGCACCTCCAGGGAGCTCCCTGAGGAAAAGAGGTACAGAGAAACTCCTCTGAGATCTTTACTAAATTCCTAGACTTAGCAGCTTCTTTGTGAGTGCAGATAACTGCATGAGAGGGAAGGGTTTGTTGGGAGGGTCAGAAGGCCTGCTGCTTAGAGGGCTTCTGGTTAGGCAGTAGGGAGGTCCTGGCAGGCTGCCCTGCCCTGTGGAATGTTACGGGGCTTGCTCAGGCACTGGCTTTCAGTTCTGACTCCAAAGTCACTCTGAACAATGGAAACCATTCCTTTCCATGATTAAAATCTTCTACCCTCTAGAATTAGTCCCAGGAAATTAGAACACCCATAATTGTAGGAGGCCACACAATCCCAGCAATTTGAAGCAGAGTCATTTATGGAAATCACCAAGGCAAGGTCTTCAAAAGATATTTCTCTAGTAGTTTTTATCCTCTAACTTGAGGCCACTAAAGGGTAATCAAATCTCCATAGCTCTTAGCCTCCTGGTTATTAAATCCACTCTAGTGAGAAAATAACAGAATTACTCATTCCCTGGAAGTTGGGACATGCTGGCCTGTCTCCACTCAAAGGGAGCCGCATTAATGTGTGTTCTGCATGTGTGTCAGTGTACGTAATAAGAGATTTAAGAATTCAAGAGTCTCCCCTTTAAAAATTTTTGTCATTATTTTAAGTCACAAATGGAAAAATCAGGATCATATGTTTTCATTTTTACACTTTCCATGTTTAAAACCTGGTAATAAGACAGCTTTGTCCCTCCATAGCCAGTGTCCACTAAGGGACCATCTCCAGGGCCTCCTTGCAAATGAGCCCGCAGAAATGGCTCTGCATCTTGCGTGCATGTATTTCTCTAGAATGTGCTGTATTTTCCCTGTGTCTATCTTTTCTGGCTAAAGAAATAAAAGAGGGTGCTGAGGAGAAATTGCCATGAGCCCAAAAGGTGCAGATCCCTGAGCCCCGGCTGCCCGGTGTGGCTCAGCTACAGCCGTGCTGCAGAGGGGAAACAGGAAGGAAGCAGGTGTACTGAGGCGGCGCGTGGTCCCAGCTTCCGCCACGGTCTGAGTTCCGGAACACGTTCTGGCACACTCCTACCTACCTCTGAGCCCTTCCAACCTGTCGCTTCCTCCCTTCCTTTTCACTCTCCTTCTGGAAAGTGGTTGTGTCCAAGGTAGTGGCTCCAGCACTACAGTCCTGAGCAGAACTGCACAGCCTCGTCGGACCCTGGTGTGTCCAGTGTCACTAGAGCGGGCAGCCCTCCAAGTACTCTCTGTGCCCCAAATCAAGTCGCAAATTTCTCTGCATGAGTGTTCCCTGAAACTTTGGTGACAGAAGCCTGTTGCTAAAGAGGGTGAGGCAACATGGAACAAACACAGGGACTGACAGCCGAGACCAAGAGACAGCAGAGACCAAGAGACACCAACGCATACAAATATAAAGTCATGAGTTCTGCTTGGCTCCAAAAGGAGAGTCACATGGCACTGTGAGGTTCCACATAGTGGAGTGCTCGCACCTGGAAGCTAGAGGACGCTGAAATGCCCAGGTGTTTGGGCAGCTCAGCTCGGAAAGGGTGGGCGAGCAGATGCAGCTCAGTGCTCTTCCCACTCGCGCATGGGGCCCAGCGAGTCCTGCTTCTCGTTTACACCACTCAAATGACACCCTTAGGGACGCCACCTACACCGTCCCAGCGCGCACCGCTCAGCTGCCCCTCCTCCTGCCCCGCCATCCAGCATTTAACATGTGGGCACTGAGCGGCTGCTCTGTGCTAAGCCCTCTGAGGACACTGGGGGGATGTGGCGAGTGAGGGGACAAAGCCACTGGCTGCTTTAAAATGTAGGCTTTCTTATTACCTGGGTATCATGAGGAAACAGCTCAGAACCCTGCCCGAATGAAGGAGAGTTTGTAGCCTGGCAAGACAGCTCACTCTGGGAGACTGAGGCAAGAGGACTGTAAATCTGAGCCTAGCCTGGGCAGTTTAGAAGCTTAGCAAGATCCTATCTCAATGGATGAACAAATAAGCAAGCGGGCTGGGAGGAGGCTCAGTGCAAAGGCCCTGGGCTCAATTCCCAGCAGAGCTTGCTTCAGCAACACAAATACTAAAATTGGAACAATACAGAGATTAGCACCGCCCCTGCACAAGGATGACATGCAAATTCGTGAAGCATTCCACATTTTTTAGAGATTGTGAAATAAAAGGAAAATGCTCACAAGTAAAGGGCAACTGGGATGTGGGAAAAGAGAAGGGAAAGAAGGGAAAGCTATGTAGGTGTGTATGCATATACAGGACAGCTAACAGTGGTACCACTGTCTTCTGTTGCTTTACTGAAAAGAACAGTTAGTGATTACTGGTTTGATCATTATTGCATGTCTCTATTTGTTTTCCTGAGAAATCACTTTGAAGATAGCAATATGTAATATAGCAACCACTGATAATTTCCTCCCACTCTGTCTGTAACTCCATATAGTTTGTATCGTTCTTATGCTGTTTTGTAAATGGATGTCTGTTTGTTAATGTTTTCTGTCTTCTTCTTTTATTTTTAAAATAAATTTTCTAAAAAATTCCCAGCACCCCCAAATTATTTTTTCTCAAAGAAAAGTTTGTTACCTTCCCCAGAGAAGGGGCCTACATGTCCCCCCACAGAGTCCGCCTGGGAAGGGAACGCCAGGCGGATCAGGAGGCAGGGGAACCGTGGGGACTGTGCTCTGGTTTCTGCTAGAAGGAACAGGCCGGCAGGGGCAGCAGCCTGCGGATCAGCCGCTGTCAGGGCTTGCAGCAGGATCTGGTACGAGGCTGCCCTACGTTGCCTGGTACCTGGCCGAGGGTTAAGTAGGGGAGAGCAGAGCAGCCCAGAGCAGGGAGGCCGGCGTGGGCTGTAGACAGAATGCTGGAAAGGGGCGGCCTCTCCCTCCAGAGCAAACACCTGAATAGAAAGACAAGCTCGGCCCCTCTCCTCCAGGGTTAGCTGCTTAGACCCCCGTGATGCCCAGAAAAAGGAAAGGCGACAGACCTGCACCCACGAGCAGGGCGCGGGTCGAGGCTTCTCAGCAGAGGGAAGGTCTAGGATGAGCTCTAGCGGCACCAGAGGTGAGTCGGGGCCCAGCATGGCTAGACTGAGGAAACAGGAGGGACAGTGACAGGCAGGCAAGGGACCTGCCAGGAAAGCGGAAAGGAGCTCAAACTTGCAGAAACTCAAGCTCAGGAGAAAAGGTGCTGGTAAAAGGTGCAGCTGGATGTCAGCTAGCCAGACTGGAGGATTGGTGCACCTTACGGGCTGGCTTCAACCCCAAGGCCAGAGAAGGGTTTTGAGGAGGTGAAGCGATAGGCCTGGGCCTGCATCTTAAGAGACTGTTTAGAAGGGAGCTGAACATAGCATGGAGAAGTGCAAAACTACAACCTCAGAGTGAGGGCGGCACGGCAGAGGGAGACATGTGATCGCGGGGATATCAGCAGATCGTCAGGGGACTTGCCAGGCATGGACGGGAGGCCCCGGGCCCCACGTCCCTTCGGGAGCAGCAGAGCGGAGCACTCCGGCATCACTAGGAAGGCACAGGCAGCAGTGCGTGGAACCCAAGGCAGACCCTGCGGTGTGAGCCTCACTCTTCAAGAGAACATTGCCCCCGATGATTTACAAACCGTGGGCGTCCGCGGCGTGGGGAGGCTCCGTTGCAGGGACCAGTGAGACAGCGGCTTCACGCTCGGTACAAATTGCTCCTGCGCCTGCTTGCTGTTGCTGTACTCTTCCGTACAGTCTGGCCTCGCCCAGTCACCCTGCCTTCAAGTCTCGGGAGCAGCCACGGTGTTCACAGTGTGCAAAGAGCGGGCAATCTTGGCAGCACAACGCGTCTCTGTCTTCTCTGTAGGCACAAAGCCCTCAGCTGGTTCTGGACCTCACTGCATTCCACTAAAGATAACACCCTCCAGGCTGCTGGAAACCTAACTGCAAATTCTGGGCAGTGAGATACATGTGCGACTTCCAAAAAGATGCCTTCAAAGGACAGAGTGTGGCACTTTGTATTCTGTTCACCCTCTGATCAGGACTCAGACGAAATGACTGGAGTTCTAGCAGCCCCCTGGGGTGAAGAGGGTGAAGCACTGTAGGGCAGAGACCTGGAAGGAGCCTGGGTTTACACCTGCTGTGGAAGCATTTTCCAGCCCTAGGCCCTGGGAAGATTTACAAGGAAACATCAGAATTTCCCCGTCCTGTTCAGTGGGCTGTTTCTCAGCTCTCTATCACTCACAGATAACACTAATCTGGAGGGATAGGCCAGATGTCCTAGTCCGCCACCAGTAGTTGCATCTCTGAATACAAAAGGTTATGAGAGAGTAAATGCTTGCACATTCATAAAAAGGGTGAGACACACAATCAGAGAGAGACATGGGAAAGACCAGATCTGACCTTGAAACAATGCATTCCATTTATTTTGTGAGCAAATTCTAAAATGAAGAAAACATTTCTGAAAATTTTCTCAGAACAGCAATGGTGAAAACTTCCACACTGTAAAAAGTGGGAAAAAGCATATTTTTATTTTCCTTTTTAAATCATATTTTTACTGCAAGACTGGTTGTTGTAATTTGTTTTTCGATTTGGCTCTTCTTGAAAGTCCTTTAGAGCAGAACTGCTCAAGAGAATTCCTAAGAAAACGGGAAAAACAATGTCATTTCTCTGGATCTCCTTGAAGAATTGGATGAATTCTGCTTGCCTTTTATTCTCAAAAAATATTTTTGAACTGAGGCAAAGTATGGAAAATTTGTATGAACCATTTAACACTTCAATAGGTGCGAAAATTGTAAAACAGAAAAATAAACTGTACATTGACACTTTAGAGGTACAAGCTGTAATGAAATGACATTTAAGAAAAAAAGCAAGCACTCAGTGTCTTTGAAGAAAGCTTTAAAGACAGTAAGACATAGCCATTTTCTGAAAAGAAGAGTTGATTGTTACCTATTATGCGTTTTACTTTTCCCCCATGTCCCTGTGCTGGCACCCTAGCTACCCTCCAGCTCCTCAGAAGGTGACTGACCTTGGAGACAGCTCGCCCAGAAGGCGAGTAAGGGGGTTGAGGTCATGGATAGGGCCTCTGCTTCAACAAGAAGGGAAGCTGGGAAGGTCTTAGAGAAGAGGTCACCACCGGAGAGCTCAGGAAAAGGGGACCATCTGCAGGCCCCGGAGAGGGAGCTCAGGGGAAGCCAACCCTGCTGGCACCTGATTTTGGACTGTAGCCACCAGGCCTGCCACTTTGCCAAGCAGCTGACACAACCTTCTATTGTCTCTGTCCTTGCCATGCAGGCAAGACAGATACTTCTCCTGAAGTGGAGACGAGGAGCTACTGACTTGGGTGGATTTTTCTCTCTAGTTGTCCAGGCTGTAGCCCACTGTCCCTTGCACAAGGTCCATACAGCCCTTCTCTCCTCTCAGCCACAGCGATCCCTTGACTCAGACTTCACAGAGAGATCCCCACCCAGCCTACAAGAACGCCCACCCCTCCAGAGACCACTGGGAGAAGTCCGTCTTACTGAGGCCCACCCCAGAATCCTCCTCAACCTGGGAGAGTCATGCATTTGTGCTTTAGGGTCTCTAGGCAACACCTCCATGTAACTTCCCCCTTCTGTCACTCTTCTGTCCTCAGTACTTGCTCTGTCACTCTCAAATGACTCCTTGCTGTGCCCTGCCTCAGGTCCTCTTCCTGCTCCTTCACAGCCAAGCTCCCTTAACGATCCCCCCTCGTCTTCATTTCCCAGCCTCCCCTGACTTCTTGGCTTTCTCTGCCCACATTACCCTAACTTCATGACTCTCACTAAGATCACACGGAAACTGCATGGAGCTGGACCCCTCAGACATAGCCAGTCCACTCTCAGCGCCACTTAACATGTGTGGCGTAAAACTTCCTTCCCTTCCTCTGCAGCAGTGGTTTTCTGGTTGTCTCCCAGGTGCCTGGCTGATCCTTTCCTGAGCTGTGTGTGAGTTCATCATCTTCCACCCGGACATTTAATTCTGAAGCTTCTCTTAGAGTAAGTCTCTACTATGCTCCAAATGCTGCCAGGCAAATGCCAAATATGTACCTGCTGGTCTTGGCCACATCACCAGGTGACTACAGGAAACTTTAACAGAAGAGTGAATCACAGTGAACTCATGACTCCTCCTCCCACCATCAGCAGCCCTGCTGACTCTCTCCCAGGCCTATCGGTGAGCAATAATCCCACATAACCTCCGTGTCAGCATTGGAAACTGCTTCTCCCTTGTCCCCACAGGGGCCCCATCACCAGCCTATCAGTCTCTCCTGAAAGATGCACAGATGGAATTCACTCTCTCTTTCAGAGCTAAAATTTTAGGTCTCCTCAACTGTCCTAGTCTTGTTTCTCACCCCTCCTGATTTCCCTGACCTGGACCATTTTCCTGCCCCCTTCAGTCTGCTCTCCCCAGAAACACACTTGAGAAGCGGAACTACAATCATGCACATCCTCTAACATCCATCCTCAGAGTCCCTCCAAAACCCCTCGGTGTACTTTCATTTCGCTTAGAATAAAGTCACCTGCTCCCCGACATGACTGGTACAGCCTATGTCTAAATCCCCATGCCCTCCTAAGTGGGGTTTTTTGGAGGTGGCTGGAGGTGGGGTGCATGAATATGGATTAAGGGCGTGTGATAACTTAGTCCACTGATGGTGTATTGTAGTTCTGGGTTAGATAAGGCCTACCATGGGCGTGCGTGGCACCATCCAACAGGCTTGTCGACTGGATGGAATATAAAGGGAAAGGGAGGCTTGCTGCCTGCTGCACCCTACCCGCCATGCCATGGGGACTCTGTCTGCTCTGCCATGCCCCTCTGCCAGGCCGCCCTACACTGGAACCAGCCACCTATGGACTGAAACGTCTACAAACTGTGAGCTAAAATAGACTTTTGCTCCCTTAACTTAGGAATGTTTGGTATTTTGTCCCAGCAGTGAGAAAGTAACTGAGACAATGACAATCAAGATGCTACATGCACACACACACACACACACACACACACACACACACAAGATGCTGCAGAAGACAACCCCAGCCTAAACCCTGGCTGCTTCCCATGGGTCCTGGCTATTTGGTGTCAGGGTACAGGGATTTCATTTCACTCTGGTAGATAGATGCATCTCTGTTTCCATGATTTTAGCAGTTTTGTACATAGTAACAGCTTGAACTTTCCTTTGCAGAGTTTGTAACAGTGTAGCAGGTGTTGGATTCTGCCACTGAAATAGCCTTATTGTCTACAGCCATAGCACCCTGGATGCACACAAGCTCAGCTGGAATAGCCTTGTTTCTGCACCTCACAGGACAGCAGCGTGAAGAACCCCCCAGAGTCATTCCTTACATGCATCTTCCCTAGCAAGGTGAAATCACCTCTCCTGCTTCACCTGGGAAGGCCTGGGGGCTCAAGGGTAGAAGCTGAAGAACAAATCTCACAGCCAATAACTTGAAAGCTAAATCTTAAAAAGATCCACTGTTCAGAGCCAGCATGGCAGGCCTCTGTGTGGTGCAGGTGTTGACATCTCAGAGAGGTGGCCCAAGGGGTCTCTGAACTCAAGGCTGGCAGGGCTGCTGAAAGCAGACTGTCACAGTGTCTGTCTCCAGGCCTGAGACTGTCTCCAGGCCTCACTTTAGTTGGGCTGCACACAGCGCAGCTGAATAGCCACATTTCTCGCTACTACATTCCCAAGCACGTTCATGTCTGCCCAGAGATCCCGCCTTACCTGTATTTCTCTATTTCATGGAAGGTAGGCTGGTATAGCTGGCCATTGTCCTGCCTCCTCACATGGCCCCTCTTACTCCCTTGCAGTGTCCACAGTGAGCTTTGGGCACAACAAATGGACAGGTAAAAGTGCCAGAAGGAGAGAATTCAGGGAGGAGACAACGGACCAGAGAGCTGCTGCCCTTGGAGCCTGACAGCAGACCAGCAGGGCTCCCATCGGCAGGCTGGGAGGGGCACGTACGTTAAAGTCCTTCCTGATCAGTGACTTTCTCCTGAAGACAGTCCAAGAGCTGAGGCCAGCTTCTCTCATGTGTGCTCCCATGGGTCCTCTACCAGTGACAGGATCACTGCAGTCACCCAGAGCCTCCAACCAGAAACAGACTCAGGTGCATGTGGATGTCCGCCCAGCAGGCAACAAAATGCTGACATTCAGATAATCATCCTCACACTGGGTCCCTGGGGTGGCAGTGATGCCAACCTCTGTGGCTAGTTACATCATTACATCTTCTCTATTTAGCACACAGTGTCAGGACTGTCCCAAAGGAAATGAGCTAGCTGAATGTTAATGTTTTAGGTCCAGAGTGTTTTGATCACTGTCAAGGTCTAGTAATGTGTGTCTGCTCTTGAATCTCCCAATAAGCCATAGCAGGGGTGGGGGCATGGAGCTGGAAGTTCAGCAGTTCTGGTCTTCTAGAACATCAGAACTGAAGAAGGACCATGGAGCTCCTGGGTCGGCAATAATGGGCCTTTCACCATGGGACACAAGCATCTCTCCTGTGAGGATATGGTTGCGTGGTACCCTGGCCAATCATTAGATTTAAAGCCAACAGACTTGGGTATGAATGTGAACTGTGCCCCTTGTTTAGAAACTAAAACATCGGGTGGGAAATCTACTTGCAATTAGTTAGATTGCACTGTCAAGGGAATTTCAGATGCAATTCTAAATTTTGATCCCTTAAGGACATGATTTTACCAGAATGAAATTTACTTTGAGGTTCCTATAAATGTCAAGAACATTCATTTATTCCTTCAACAAGGATTTCTTGGATATCAGCTACATCAAACACAGATCTTGGTACAACCTCGTTCCTCCCCCTCACCAAATCTCTTATAGGATGTTTTCAGAATTGTGGCAATTTTACATCCAAAAAGTGGTATAGACTTGGCATTATTTCTATTGTCATATTTTGTTTTTACTTTGGACTTTTATAGAACCTCATATATCAGGTCCTTCCCAAATTTTATTTACATATGAAGGACCAAAGCTCCTTTATCTAAAAATAAAAACCCAGTCCCACCACCTCCCCACCAAAAAATCATGTCCTCAAAACTATAGGTGACTAACTTTCTTTACTCTGATCTGACCATAAGCAAAGGAGACCCCACCTGAAGGAAGGAGACCCTGTTGCTTCTTTCTCTTGGGGACCACCAAAGTGTGGGCCCAGTGCAGTGTAAGCGGAGGCCAAGAGAGAATGAGAGATTTCTATGTGAATTCCTCTCCCTCTAGGCTTTGCAAATCTATGATACAATAACTCCCAGTGTTCTCCCCAGGGAAGGGGATATGAGCAGGGAACTCACACAAGGCTAAGGATGGTAGAGTTTTGAGCTCCCTGGGCACAGCTCTAAGACAGTATTAAATATTTCCTTGATGTACTTTTTTAATACAGAGCAGTAAAACTGGGGGAGAAAATGAATAGGTCAGAATTTTTGCCAGACTAGGAATTTGCAACTCACAGTATTTCCCATGCCCCACTTTACAAAACTAGGCGTGGTCCCCTGGGGATAAGGAGCACAGCAAATGACCCACATACTGAAGGGGAGTGGGCACATGTCCTCACATAAGGCCTCACCCAGGAAGTAGACCTTTGGAGGCTCAGGTTGTTCCCCAAAGCAAACACTGGGCCAATTTGGGGGTCAAATGCTTCTGTTACTTGGACTGTAATAGACTTATGACTAGGTATAATTAATTACTGAATTCTACTCAACTCAGAACCATTGCTTGTCGCATCAGTTTGGATTTACAAATCATAATGAGATTAAACATGATGTGGTTGATTAACTAATGGTCAACTTGTAGCACCCAGCCGAACTTAATCAGTGTGGTGCTGGAGGAGAAAGCCCACCTGAGGATTGTTGCCAGTAACATAAAAAAAGAACTGGAGGGTAAGATGCTAGTGCCTTTGTTTCTCCTGAAGAAGCTGGTCATGCTGGCTCTCCTGGTGTGAACTCATCTGTTCTCATCATTAGAGATGCTCAGGTCCTCGCTGGTGTAAGGATGGCTGTGATTCTTTTCAGAGGAGCTTTGGTCCTTACCTTGAGCATCACTTCCTGGCTCCAGTGCAGATCCCTTAGCCTGGTGGCACAGATCGGCCTGCTGACGCAGACTTTTTAGCTTCTACCACTGACCTTTGGTCCTTCCCAGCACAGATCCATGAAACAGACCTGCATGAGACATTGTTGTGGGCTCTAGGCCTCCAGCTGGACTCATGGAGGACATTGCCATGGGCTCTAGGTCTTCAGCTGGATTGTGCAGGACATTGCTGTGGGATCCAGGGGCTCGGCTGGATTCTTTGAGTTACTAGTGTGTAGACAGATCTCCCGCACTCTTTTGCATTTGACTCTTTGGGTAAATATTATAAAATAATCCTATTAATTATGTGTCCTGTGTTAAGTCTTTTCCCTTGTAAAGCCTGAGTACAACGCATAGTAAGCATCAACCCAGATCTGATGAGTAAAGCAAGGGAAACCAGCAACGACAGGGCACCCATTTCTACCACCACAGGCTCAGGGAGAAGTCACCACAACCTCAGCTGCCCCGCTTCATCCACAACTCCTCGCGAGGCGAAGACGAAGAGCAGCAGCAGTCCCTGAGCTCCGTTCTGAACTGCTCAGCCTGTGCCAACCACATCAACCCCGGGCACTGTGCCCAGGCAGTAAGAGCCTGGCGGTGTGAACTTGGACAGTCTGAGTGCAAACATGAACCCATTATTTACTTGCTCTGTACCCTGAGAGTAGTTATTGTAAAAACTAGATAAACCCTGACGTAAAGCATATCATTCAGAACCATGCAGAGCAGACACAGTACCCTGGGGAAGACATGAAAGATTCTGGACGGGCTCAAGAGATGGTTGCAGGGTGCTCCATGCTGGAGTTAGAATTATTTCATTCTGCAGAGCACGCACACTTGCTCTCCTTCAACTGCTTTCCAACTCTGTAGACAGAGAAGTCACACTGTAGAAAATACAGCTGCGCATGTTCCTCTGCCCATACCAAGGCACCACAGGTCTCATGGAAGACAACTGATTATCACCTTGTCATATGGACACGTTCACATCTCCTTGTAGATGCGCCTTAGCATTCCTTACCTATGACTGTGTGCCTGTTTGACTTTTCCTTTGAGCCAGTTGTAATGGTAACTCATGGATTTCTCCACTGGTTAACATATTAAATAAAACCCCACTTGTGATCATTTGACGAGTCTTGATCTTACTCTTTTAAACTTTATTCTGTAATGCTAGCACTATCACCCTCATTTTTCTTTCATTTGTTCACTCCTTGATTCAGACAATATTGGTTGGTAACCCGTGTGCCCCAGGCACTGTGACGCACCCCTCAGTTTTTACACTGCTTTAGTGTGCAGAGGTTGGAGTTTGATAGTAAAAAGCCTCTGTTTATCTCATGGTGTTTTAGCCATAAATATTTTCCTACTGTCTCAGACATACATTGCTCAGACACAGGCATGCCCTCTGAGAGTTCTCCTAACAAATGGCTGTCCTTGTTTTCATTTTCAAAAGGTACAAAGAATACAGAAATACACACGGTGTTTCATTACCACTTCACTTTTCCTTCCCTGGCCATTTTTTTTACCTGAATGTGCTTGCATTCAGCCTATCTGACCAATAGGAAGATTCTTCTCTACTGCAGACAAATCCAAGGGCACTAACACATAACAGATTCTACTGAGAACATCACGTTGCTCTCAGATGAAAGAGCTACAGCAAGGGTTCACTGATCTGTTTGGTCTCTTAAGATTTCAAGCACGTAAATGAAAAGAAAATGCATGCATGCCACAAAAAAACAGTGCCAGGGACTTAGGCACAGCTGTGATTCTCTTGTCAACTCAGATTTCACAGGTGAGCCGAGTGAGTCCAGACTTGCCTTGGACACCCAAGTTCATTGAAATGAGAAAACAGGGGGGCTGGAGTGGGGCGATTGCTTATGGGTGAGTCTCCTACCCCTTACAATACAGCCCTTCTCATAGGGGCTCTTTATGGTTTGCCATCACCTGGAAGAAATCGTCTGACCCTTCAGCTCCAAGACTGAAATCCTGGTACATAGGGGAAACCAGAATCCCCGGATGCAGGGGAGCAGCCTGAGGAAGTTCAGGTGGGATGCGGCTTTCAGACATCACCCTAAACATATCCTGGCCTTCAAGGACTCTAAATGCTTATCCTGGTGGGGTTATTTTAAATCAAAGGCCAGTGGCATGCCCACAGCTGCACAAGTAAGGAACGCCTAAGAAAATAAATACTAGTTAGAGGTGATTTAATGCAGTTAACTGCAGTGGGTGGAGGCTGGAGGCAGTAGCTTTTAACAAGTTTTGTTTGAAAGACTAACTCAGTGTGGTTGTCAGGACAGTTGTGTTTGTGGCTGAGGCTGTATTGCTAACAGATGGACACCTGGCAGCCTTTCTCAGTTCAGGCAGACACACCGCAGAAGGGGTGACCACGCTAAGCGAGTCCAACATTAAACTCACTCAAACCGCTCTCCCCCAGGTTAATCCACAGAATGTTTTAGGACTGTTCTGGTCAAAACAAGAGCAGAAAAGTTCAGCTTTTCCTCCCTTTTCGTCTTTGTTCACCCTCTGAGAGTTCATTAAAGAAAAAAATATGAAAATTCCTTGCAGAGAATCACTGCTGGAGAAAAAAAGAGGTTTTAAAAATATCCCCATCTGTGCTACCCTGTGCAGGCACCAAGTCACAGACCACATCCAGTTCTCCAAGAAAGGAGAAAAAGCCAGCAGGACAGCGCTGGGGGCAATGGGGTATTTGGGAAATCCTGTGTCAGAAGAGAACTCACCGTTCTGTCCTTCGCTTGGGGACATCAGTTTTACAGAACTACTGTGCAGTTCAAAAACAAAAAGCAGAACAAAACAAACAAAAAATTCCTGTGGGAGAAACCCTCCATCTCTCAAACTGAAGCATTCAGTGTGCTTTTAAGGAAGCAAACTTTCTTGAGCCTTGCTGTGTTTTAGAACAGAACATTATGACACATGGAGACATACACCCAAACAGAATCAGACAACCAGCAGTGGAAACAGCGGAGGGGAACACCCAGGATCGAGTTCTGGGAACCCCTGGTACACTCGTATGCAAATCATTTAGCGGTCATGCAGGCTGCGCTGCCAGGGAAAATAAAGACCATTTCTGTTGTAGCTTTACCTCCGCACCAAGGTAACTGGCTAAGTGCCTCTCATCTCTGTGCCACGGACATGCGAGGTCAGAGGGCCATTTATATTCTTGAATTTTGAAAGGGAAATGCTTTGGGAACAGTGAGTATATATTCTCTCTGACTCTCCCTGAGAGAATAATAAGTCTCTCTGAGTAGATCATAATCGCTTCTTTTCTTTCCTTGTTTTTAAATAGTTTTGGGTAATTTGCAGAATGGCAATACAAATCATTGGAACAAACGCATTTTCGAATGCTCCTAAGAACTCCACCTATATTTTCAAAGACCAAATAGCCATGCCTGAAGCATTTGGTGAATTTAACTATTTCTCAAGGCAAAACTTGTGAAGGATTTCTCCCTCAGCGCAGAAAGATGCTGGCTGACGGGTGGCCCGGGGAACCTGCAAATAATGAGATTTCCTGGAAAATCTATCAGGGAGTGTTGCTTTTTAAATCAATCACAAAGAATTATGCCAGCAAAGGAGGGAGGGGAATAAATTATTCTAATTCCATATTTGGTTAAAGTATTTTATAATATTTGCCAACAAAAATAAAGACTGAGTGGTAGCAGGTGAAGAGTTTTGCCAGTATCATCTGTGTGTGGTAATTTGGCCACTTCCCTCTGCTACATTTGGATGGGACTTCTGATCAGCAAAGCACACGACCCAGGGCGTGAGCCAGTATGGGGGTCTACATGCCAGCACTGGCTCTGCCTCAGGATGTGACCGCTGGGACCTACACTGATTTGCAGTTTTAAAAGCCTACCTAATGCATGCTATCTCTGAGAAGCTCTGCAGATCAGAAAGGAGGAGAGGGAGGATGTGCGTGCTCACAGGTCGCCTCTTGGGAGGGTCACTTGTGGCTGGCTGCTGGGTCCCCAGGCCGAATCGCTTCTGGTAAGGTCTGCCCCCTCCCACTTCTCTTTGTTTCTGGTTTGACAATAGTTCAACATTTTCTGCAAGTGCCCAATTCACTGTTCTCAATGGCTTCCCTCCACCTTGCCCACACTTTGTAAGTCCGTCTTTATGAAATTATCCTCCTATTACCCCAACATGAGAGGGGTGGTTCCTGTTTCCTGCACAGACCCTGCTTGAAGCCTAGTACTACCTAACACTGATTCTTAAACTGGGCTCCATGACACCCCTCTACCAAGCGACTGACCAGTAGAAGTCTATTTCAATGGAAGTGACTGGCTTTATGATCATAAAGGAATTCGGATTGTGTGTTTCTCCACAGAAGAGAGCTTCAGCTTCATCAAGTTGCCATGGCATTAAAAACAAAAAAAAAGCAGGATGGAGTGAGCAGTCCTCTGTTTGATTCTCTCCCCTCAGCTGCTCCATGCTGAGAGAACTCACGTGGAGAATCTGTGGGTCTCGATAGGCAGAACGCTGAGAGTTCTCTTCCTTTTCATGCTTTTTCCCCCACAGGATTCCTCCAGGTATAAGCTCCTCTTCTGAGTCCAAGATGAAGTTTTCCAACAGTCTGAAAGATAAAGACCCCAAGATTATTTTCCTAGGTGTCGAGAGATATGAACAGACCCTTCTTACCTGTGAAACCTATAGTACAGAATAGGATAAGGAATAATTGGACATTTGGAGAATGGTTACAGGAGGAAGAGAAGACCTCTGACTCCTTAAAAGTTAAGCATACCATGGAGAACGACACAAATCCCATGAGTCTAAATTCATAGACTTAGTACACACAAAGCAGGTGTGTTCAATATTTGTTGCAGTTTGTTGACAAAAATTCCCCTTCCTTTTAGTCTTTGCATTGCATACTGCTAAAGAATTTGTGGAAAGTTGAAGGATTTCATCAGGAATAATGAGTTGCCAACTGTAGAGACTTAGAACAAAAATTAAGGTAGTGGGGAAAAAATAATTAAACCAATACTTTTATTAAGTTTTCATTGAAAGAAAGAACTATTGTCATCAAAGTTGTGTGTTGAGAAACAAGTCCTCACTTGAAAATACATCTTTGCAGTTGGAGAGAAACCTGTGGGAGAGACTGTGCTACTCAGCTTTTGGTTACAGTAACCAATGCCTGAGATAATCAGCCTGTTTCTTTGTTTTTTAATTCAATTTTTTTTTTTTTTTTGGTACCAGGAATTGAACGCACGACCTTGCCCTTGCCAGGCAGACACTTGTGCTGCTGAGCTATACCCCTGGTCCTTGGTGATTGACCTATGAAGAGGAAAGGTCTATTGTGTCTCACAGTTCTAGAATTTTCAGCACTCAGTCCTTTGGCTCTGCTGTTTTTGGGCCTGTGGCTGGGCAGGTACATGATGGGAGCCCACGCAGCTTACCTCTGGGATGTAAAAGTGAGACAGAGAGAAGGGCAGAGTCTCATTCCCAATGACTGGAAAATCTCTATAGTTCATCTTGATTACCAGCTTGGTTGCCTTGAGTGAAACCTAGGAACTTAGTAATGCACACTTCAGGGTGTGTCCGCGAGGGCATTCTCAGAGAAGACTGGCTTGTGGGCCAGCAAACTGAAGGGGAGAAACCTGCCGGAACATGGGCAGCAGCATCCATGGCATGCAGCCCACGCGGCACAAAAGCCAGGGGAAGACAGGGCTTCAGTTCTGCTGAAGAAGGTGTGTCCTTTGCTGCTGTCATCACCTGGAACATCAACCCCAGTGTCTTCAGCCCTGCCCAGTGGACTCACAGAAACAACTCTCCAAGGAGCTTCCAGGCCTTTGGCCTGGACTGGAGAAGCATTCCTGAACTTTCTTGTTCTATGGCTTCCAGTTTTTACGGCTGAACAGCTACTGGATCCTCTGTCTCTCCAGCAAGCAAAGGGACCCTATCAAACTCTCCAGTCTCTGATCCTGTAAGCCAACCTGACAAATCTCTTTTCATGTAGATATAAAATCTGTTTCTTCTTTTTCTCTAGAGGACCCTAACCAATGCAATCTCCCACTAGCTCCCACCTCTCAAAGGCTTCGCCAGCTCCTTACAATGCCAAGCTGAGGGCCAAGCCATCAACACGGGGGCCTTTAGGGGGTGCCCCACAGAAAGCCCACTTCTTCACCTGTACACCCGGGCACTGTTGTGTCACCTGCATGATGGGGGCCATGTCACAGACCTGCAGAATGGTGCTCATTTTGCATTCCAGTCCTCCAAATGCTGACTAAATCATAGAACTGTTTACACTGAGTTTTCTCTCAACCTCGGTACTGTCCCTTCCACAGACTGGTCCCCTTGATTTTTTTTTTTTTTTTTTTTTTTTTTTTTGCGGTACTGGGGATCGAACTCAGGACCCTGCGCTTGCTAGGCAAGCGCTTATTCCACTGAGCTATATCCTCAGCCCCCCCCCCTTGATTTTTATTTGGAGATCTTTTCTTCATGCTTATCTCTGCCTACAGCTTCAGTTCCCCAAGTGTCAGCCCATCAGCTCACTGTATTCCCTGGCCAAAGGGATAAGCTCAAGGTGAGTATGTGTTATGGAAGTTAATAAATTTCCCCTTTTTCTTAAGCCATTATGAATTGGGCTTTCTGTCCCCGTGCTGCAACACAGCATTCTGATTCAAAGCTGCTGAGAAAATGACATAAGTCTGTATAGCACATAGCACAGCGCTTTGCCCAAAGCAAGTCCTCACTGAATGGCAGACATTGGTATTGTTATTCCTAATGTTGCTCTGCACGTGAAGGAAACAAATCCACCACCTCCCTCATTTAATAAAGATGTGAGACTACATCAGATCAAATATTGTATAAGTGTAAGGCATAGAAATTCAAAAAAATACTGCCTATCATTGTGGTACCTCAGTTCACCAACTTGATCCTTTCCATGATTCTAGTCACAAACCAAATTGGGTGAGACCTGGATCAAGTTCGATGGCTTGGCAGAATGTTGACCTCATGAGGAAATTTGGTTCAGTTCTTGTCCGTTCAGTTTGCAAACCAGATTTGTGGAGTGAACTGACTTTATGAATAGAGGTACTGCTCTACTAAATTTGTAATCCCAGATAAATTCTGGCTTGCCAGGTTTGGTTACTGGGACACATATTCCTTAATAATGCTCTCAATTAAATTTATTTTGGTTGGAAGCTACACAAGTATCATCAAGCTTCTTGTCTGACGTGTTCCTGGGCAGTCACTAAGTCTGTAGGGTAGCCATGAGGGGAATTTCAGATCCTTTAAAGCATAGATATGGGGTCACGGGACCCAGCTCACCACTTCCTCCTGTGAGTTGCACACTATTACAGTACACACCACCCCTTGTCCTCATGTGACCTTCATCCTCCTTTGCTATTAGGATGGCAGTGCCATTCCATGTCCTCTGAACCTCACAACTTCCAATGCGAAAGTCAGAGCTTCTTCTGTCTCATCAGAGGCCACTCCGGATGGGGTCAGGGAGCTTTAAGGAAAATGCACTGAACAAGCTTTACCTGAGGTCAGGATAGTGGGGTCTCCATGATATGCACTCCCTCGAGGGTTCTAATCTACAGATGCAAAGGACTGCAGTCCATGAGAGTGACAGGTTGTTAGTTCAACAAATGGCATCGTGTGCCCACTGACCACCACTCACAGTACAGTTGTACATTTGGGTACAAACATCTGAACTGTTCACCATGAGCTCTCTGTACATTAAATTACCAGAGGATTTTCTTTCTGCTTGTATTTAATTGAGTCATCGTCCGAGTGATCAATTCAGCAATTTATGTAATTGATTTTGAATCTATTTTTGGAAAACTTCCCCAGTTAATACAAATTAGAAACCTCAGCAACCTGGCATGTCTCTGAAGTCTAATTAATCAAGAAACCTACACAGAACCATAATTTAATATCTATAATGCAACCTTCCCATTCTACAGTAAAAATCAGTAAGCCTAACACGATGTATTAAAAAGAAGCCCTCACTAAATATTACACCATTATATGTATACAGGCTCCTCCATAGACCCAGTGTATTACAGAGGTAATTTCTGATGGGGGAATCTGGATTTCAGGAAAAGAAAAGCTTATACAAATAGTTTAATACTAAATTTATTGAGACATCATGAGATTAACTCAAGTTACCTTTGGCCTCTACAATTATAAGAGGTGCTCAAATTGGTGGCCACCAGCTTCCAGACATTTATTAATATGGCAAACTGCTGCATAGGTAACCTTGGTCATTGAGACCACTGCACATGCATTTTCAATTTCTTCTCTAAGGGCTGGTAGTGTAGCAGGATTTTTGCAATATATGACAATCCTTAGGCTCCCCATATAAGGACAACACCATCTATTGAAAAAACATCATACTATTTTTCTGTTCCTGAAGTGTGTATACATTTTTTGAAGGATTCTACATGTGTATGTGTATGTGAGTGTGTGTATGTGTGTGTGTGTGTGCATGTAAATTATTTATTTATATGACATATTTTCCCCAAGCAAGAACTCATTTTATGGCCAATTTTATAAAGCCATTTAAAACATTATTTCTATCACACTTAATGAAAACAATTATATCTAACTGCACAGAAGGGATTTAAGAAAACAATTGAGTGAAATACTGGTAGTAATAAAACCCTGAACCAATGTCTGAAATCAGCTAGAAATTTTTTTAAAATGCTAGTGTCCTATATTTTAAAACCTGTTATAATAGTAGAATTCAAATCTAATTTAACACAGATGCATAACTGTGTTCTAAGTACTGCAGAGAAAGGTCAAAGTGACTACATTCATGAATTTAAGAACTCTCACAGAAAAATTCATTTTCGTGGAAAGTGGTTCCTGCCTTCTGCACATGGAAACTGTCTATACATATTAAAATGACTAAATGTAATCACAGTGCACACAATAATGCCTCTGTGGTTATATGAAAAGAGATGCATTTTCTTCCCTCTTGGGGCTGTAAGTCTCCATGAACAAAGCTCCTCCTGGTGGAGTTTGAGTTGTAAAAGGCCAATGCTACTGAAGATTTGAAGGATATAACTCTTCCCACCAGGACAAGGCAAATTACTTATACATGTGCACAGGAGACCTATGTGTTGTTAGAAATATGCTTTCTTCTTTCCAACTGTTTTCCATTCCCTCCCTACACAGCTACCTTCCCTCAATTTTCAGACTGTCCAGGAGCTTGACATATCTCCAGAAGGTAATCAATTACCCTTCTAGATATTGCGCTATGGAGCTAAAGACTATAGCAATACATGCATTTCCATGTTTGCAGCAGGACAACTTATGATGGCTGCAACCCACATACCCATTGACTGATGACTGAATGAGGAAATGTGGTATCTATATATAAGAGAATACTACTCAGCTACGAAGGAGGGAAAACTTGAGCCATGTGTAGGAAAGCAGAAGCATCTGGAAAGTATAATGTTGATGAAATAAATCAGTCACTCAAGCTTAAATGCCATATAGCGTCTCTCGTTTGAGTAAGGTAAAGCACACGCACACAGCACGAAGGAGGGGCAGGAGGAAGTGAGGGCATGGGCCTCTTGCAAATGGGAAGGGGTCCCGGAGGCTGAGAGCGAGGGGAAGAGAGAAAAGAAGCGGGAGCAAACACACTAAAGATGCTCCGTGCGCAAGAACTTAATGACCTCAACGAGCATAAAAGCTATATGCTGTCAACATGAGCTAAGGTGAACAAGCTCAGCGAGAAGGAAAGTGGGCACAGCGTTTTAGAGGCAAAGGAAGGAAGGCAGATGCGAAGGGAGAGGATTTTTTAAAAACCAGCTGTATTGTGCACATGTACCCCCTCAAGATGACTGTAAACTGCCTGTACTGAAACATGTACTACTAAGATTTTAAAAAGGTATTTTTCTTAATAAGAGAATATATGTCCAGTTTGTGCCTTGATGACTTTGAATTTATAAATGGTCTTGGCCTTATGCACCTAACTTGAGCTATGGCTATGCAAAAATTTTAGATTTATAACATTTTAAAATATCTATGGAACTTACAATTTTTCTGCAATGACTGAATCAGCTTCACTCTCCCCACCAAGTACGGGCAGAGAAATGCTTGTATGCTCTGAAACACATCTAGGGCATTATGAAGCCTGAGAAGGAATCTTTTTCTTTCAAAAGTAGGAACTTTTTTGAGCAGTCTCAACAAAGAAAAATTAGAAATTAGGCTCAGCCAACCCTTCCATATTGGATTCCTGTAATGTGTAAGATAACACATCAGACAACAAAGACTTTATCTAGTGATAGATATCCCCACAGCCTCACTCCGGGGCTTCCCGATGTTCTCTGTGCACCTCAGCTCTACCAGGTCTTCAGCTGGAATAGACTAGCGGGAAATTATGCGGGATGAAAGACTTTAGCAAATCCAAAAAGAGCTTTAAGAAACAAGCTTGCACTGAAACATCTTTAGGGAGCTTGCGTTCCATCTCAAGGAACGTGGAAAACATTTATCCTTCATAAAAATATAGAAATAGCCAACCAACATGACAGAGAATAGGTTAGTTCCCAGTAAAATGTTTTTTGATACCTCTTACAGATCAAAGGTGATCTCAAATGGCATCTGTTTTATGTGTGCTTTTATTTAAAGTAAGTGTTTAAAATGTATCCATAGAACTAACAACAGTAATTCAATATCTTATGCTCTTGGAAGAACTAAGATATTTTGACGCTTACTGCAGCTTTAAGCTTATATTAAGTGGCTATAGTAGGTCCAACGAGTGTGTGTTAAGCGTAATGCGTGTCTGACATACACACTCCATGTGATAAAGGTTAGCAGTGCAGCCTGTCAAGCAGTGTAAAATAATTTCACATGATTTTATCCAGAGAGAAATATACTTGCACCACATTGCTTTTTAGAAAAAAATGAAAAAAAAATCAAAGTAAATGTTATGATATGTTCTCAGTAGTCTCAAATGACCAAAAAGAAGCCTATTGGACAGCAGATCTCTGACACACAGACTGAAAGCCAAGGGTAGCCGGAGCTCTTAACTTCATCTGGATATCCAGTCTGTTTGGAAAAACAACACTGCAGAAGGAAGGATCCCCTCAGCCAGGCTTGAGAGCGAACTGCTGAAATTCTCCGGCTCAGATGCCTTTCTGAAAAGGTCAGTGATCAGACAGCTGGCTGCGAATGCAGACTGGGAATGTGTGAGCACGAGGGACCAGGCTAGAGGTCGCAGATACATACACCCAAGTCTCTCCCCCACGTGTAGGGTACAGACCTCGCAGCAGTGCCCTTATTTTGCTTTAACTTTGTGTTGCACTTTGACAAACAAGAAAAAGCAAACATCTGTGATTTTTCTTCCTTTTTATGAGACTCCTTGGGACTATGCTGTAATGAAACACGTAACATTCTCTTTCTCCCTGACAGGTTTGCGTGAGTTCCCTGGCCCAGCCCTCACACACACAGACTGGCTTTACTCTTTGGGTGCATCAGCAGCTATGATGAATGTGAACATCACCGTGTCTTTACTTTTTCAGCCAGGCTTGGGGTCTTCATATACTACGGTTCCTGGCTCTGTTCCTAGCCTCTTACCTCCTCTCCAACAGCCAGGCAGATCTTTGCCATTTTAGTGGCTCAAGGAGTCTACCAGATAGTGTTCAGACCAAAAGGATGACCTTACAAGGAGCTAATTTTTCCTTTTTTGTCTCAGTTTTATGAGTCGGACACAGACTAATGTATTTTCTAAGGCAGGCCGATGGAAATGGAGCTATTGAACCAGCGTAGAAGACCGACAGCTCCGCAGTTCCAAACAGTCTGTGAAGGGGAGAGAATATTCAAAGCTGGGTTGATCTCCATCTGAAAATGAGACACAAGTTCCACCCCGCGTACCTTCACCAAACAGGCAGAACCTTCAACACACCAAAGTCAGGAAACTCCAAGCTGTGGCTTTCACAGCAGCTGTGTTCATGTATGGGTAGCATTTTCCACTCCTTCAGCAGCTGTTAATGCTAATAGTGTGAGGCAGACACAGGGTGTCCAGGTCAGCTACTGAGTTCCCTGACTTTGCATGATTTTAGACTAGTTGGGCCCATGTGTTTGCCATGCAGATAGTGCATGCTAAGTCACTTTCTGCCCCATGACACTCGACCAAAAGCACCAGGCCATACCGGGGAGATAGCACAGCAGTGCAAGCGCCTGCCTGGCAAGTGCAAGGTCCTTAGTTCAATTCCTAGTACCAAAACAAAACAAAAATATACCAGCCTATGAGGCTGAGTTCTTTTAGGCAATCCAGAATCTCAAGGGATCTACATCCCCATTTGAAGCTCAGAATGCCCCAGCTCACAGATCCACTATGCTTCAAAGGCCTGGAATATGATTGTGACTATTTTCTCTCCATAAACATGTGCAAAAGCTGAAGTGCAAATGCTGGGTATGCTGGGATATTTGAAGTGGCTAAATTGACTTTTTATAGACCTTTGGACTTTCCAGGTATCATCTCAGGCACTGAGTTGAATTTCACTAGAAACATCAGGTTTCAGGAATAAAAAGTTCATAATTTGTAACTTGATACTTTAACTGCTTAGTCAATACAATAGTCTTTTTTAAAAATCAGTAGCAAGTTTGTAGATGATAACATTTTCAATGAGCTTTGAATTTCTTCATAAAATAATCTCAAGTGTACCTATTGGGTTCTACTGGCCCAGATGAAGAAGGCAACGCCTTTCTGGGGAAAATTGTTTCCTGCCTGAAGAAGTTACGCACTAACTTTGAAATTCTTGGATTCCTCCCTGCTAAGCTCTGGTTGTACCCTGGACTGATTTCACAAGTGGGTTGAGTAAAACAGCAAGGATGATGGTGCCATCTAGGAGTGATCTGGTTGGCACATGTGACCTCTTTAAGTGAAGCAAAATAGGCACCTTCCAACAAGCAAAGCAGAAGAGTCTTCCCACCTGGACAGCTCAATTGTGAGTTAACCCTTCCTCTAAATGCTTCTTCCTATGGTCCAAGCCCTGATAAATCCAGCCAATAACCCTCAGGCTGGTTTTAGCTTCACTGTCTTAAGAACCAGGAATCTTTGTGCACGGTTTGCCTACACGACCAAGCACAGTAATCTTGGTCATAGGAAAGCAGCTCTGCCCAAGCTACCTAAGAGTTACAATATAGCCCAAAGGCTGGGCTCCATCATGCCTGGGGGCAAATAGGTTCTCTAGTTCACTACTTACTGCACATCTGGAGAATGTGGCTTCTTATTTCTAGGCCTCAGTCTTTTTATAGGTAAAATTGGCATAATAATATTTCACAGTTGTGAGGTAACATATGCCAAGCCTTCAGCATGCTGGTTGGCACCATAGTGTTCCAAGCCCTACCATCTAGTGGGGTCATCCTGCCTTAGGAGTCCAAGTGTAGGTTTTACCTTGACAGACACATGACCTTAATGATCATCTCTTTATGTTTCAGGGTTTTTTTTAACATTTATGTTGTGAGAATGTCAAAATAATCAAAAGTAAGAATACTTGCCAAAATATCTCCATACTTACCTTTGAGAGTAATTATGCAGATGTGCAGTGTTAATAGAAGAACACTAACAAATATGGCTAGACCAAAAGTTTGCCCGAAGAGGGCCAGAGAGAACCAGGGTAAAAGATAATAATAGTTTTGCAGGAAGAAACAGCCTAGCTAATTCCAGCAAGGGTAGTTGTTTCTTAAGACAAAAGTAGCACTGTTCAAGCAATCCACTGCAATTAGTGCACCAGTTTTCAGGCTTGCTTCACTATGTTGGAGAATGTCCTCACCAAAAATGCTGACAAGGACAGTAACCCAGGAGTGGACTATGAGGTTTTTTTGCAAGTCATTGACTTTATTATCATAAATTTGCATATATGAAAGGCAAAGGCTCACATTTTAATTAATTTTTTAAAACCAATTGACAGTATTTGTGCACATTTAAGAAAATCAATACATGTATACAACAAATAATGATTACATTAGAGTAATTGGCATTTCCATTTCTTCCAACATTTATTACGTCTGTGTGTTGGAAGCCTTCGGATGCTTCTAATGATTTTGAATTTTATTGTAAATTCTACTGACTACCGTTACCCTATATAGGACAAATCAGTAATGCTTGTTACCATGACTGACTCAGTCACTGCTATAAAACATTGCAGCAATAACAACAATACCTGAAATAGTTTCACACACACGCAGTAAGGGCTGTTTGAGAAACACAAGTATGACTCCAGTTAGGACAGGCATCTTCGTTTAAAAGTAGGAAGGATCCTAGGGAGGGCCTTCTAAATTTCTGACTCAAAACAAAAGAGAAACAAGGGAACCTGAACTGTCCTCTCTCTCTGTTATGATTTTATAGATACTTCTAAAAAGAAATTGTTTGTGTTCATTATTTCCTCCCTGACTCATTATGCAGACTTGACGTTGGTACTTATTTTGGACTCCCCCAAAGTCCAACAATTATACCAAACACCCTTCCCCTTCTTTTTCGCCTCCATCCTGAGAGAGGAGAAGACAGGTTAGAGATGGACTAGAAGAGGCTGCCCTTAGCACCAAGTCAAGGTGGTGGAAGCAACCTAAAAATCATGTTCAATAACAGCATGTTTACCAAACAGTACACATATCTAATCCTATCTGTGTCTACCAGATGGATGATTAAGTCCCAATAATACCTTCTCTTCCCTTCCTGGCCTGCGGAGTCCAAGGGGCAGAAATCTGTAGCTGCATTACTGATAAAGTCCACCAGCTTATTAATTTAAAATGTCATTAAAAATGAAGGGGGATTTCTTTCTATATGTTACCTTCAGCCCCAGGTTTATATTACTAAAATATTTCAATGTTCTCCTAGCTGGCTTTGGAACATGATCTACATCTGGAACTTGATTGATATTTTTATTGGCTTTCAATAAACTTTTATGAATACATACAAGTGTCAGTCCCAGTGGTAAGCATCAGAGATGAAAGCAATAAGGATAACCATGGTCAGGGCTTTGATTACAGAGAAAGAATTTTTAAACAAGCAGTTCTGCTCTCAGACACTCACAGCAGTAGCTACAGAATTTATTTCACAGCCCGATATCATGACAGGTGTCCTAAGGAAGGGAGGAGCAAAGTTTTGTGTGAGTCTCCGAAGGAGGAAGCAGGGAACTCACTAGAGGTCCAGGTGGGACTTTACCAGAAGAGGTAATCTGTTGTGAAATTCATTTTCAGGAACAGAAAAATGAATTAGAGATCATTACCAAGTGGGAGGTATCTGGGTCTGCAAGAATAGTCCCACATTTAAAAAGCAATTAATATAATCTATTGCATTAATGGACTAAAGAAAAATCATGTTTATCTTAAGAGATATGGGAAATGCATTTGACAAAATCTAAGTTATTAATGATGAAATCTCCTAGCAAACTGAGAATATAGAGAAACTCCTTCAATGTGGTAAAGAACTTCCGCAAAAACCTGTAAGTCACATTACATTTAATGCTGGAGCAGGTTGGTGTTTGTCTCTACGAATAGGAACAAAGCAATGGTACCACCTCTTACTGTTCCATCCAGCATCATACAGAAAGCTTTTACCACACCAGAAGACAACAAAAGAAAATAAAAACTATGTATGTCAGGAAGAAAGAAAAAAATTCTTTTTTATTTGCAAAGGACCTGGTGGTCTATGTAGAAAAATCGAAAGATTTGTGAAAAAAAAATCCTCACAGAACTCCTGGATTACAGCAAAGTCTTAAGATATATGGTTAGTATAAAAAGTTAATGACTTTTCCTATCAACAATACAAATTTCAAATTTGAAATTAAAACACAAAACCATTCATATTGACAAAAAAGCAAAACAAGATCTAAATAAACAAAGCTAGAGCTATTCCATCCTCATTAACAGACTTGGTGAGCTGTGAAGATATAAGTTCTTCCCAAATTGATCTACCCTTTCAGTATAATCTCAACCATACTCCCAGCAAGCTACTTTGCAGAAATAAATCAACTGACCCTGAGGTTTATACGAATAGCGGCAAAATACCTGGACCAGCAAATACCAAGGAGAATTGAGTCATGGGCCTGCACTATTTGGCTCGGAAACAATGCAAAGGTGTGGGTTTTCATAGGAGCAAAGACCATTCAGTGGCAAAAGATCACTGTTTCAACAAATGCTGCTGCAATAAGTGGACATTCACATAGAGGAAAAGGCAAAGGAGGGAGAGAGGGAAGGAACCATCTCTGTTTAGATGAGGAAGGATCCTATAGACCTAGATCTTAGATCTTTCACAGAAATTAACTCAAAAATGGATCATAGACTTAAATGTAAAGTATAAAACTGTATAACTTTCTGAAGACGCCAGGAAACTTCAGTGATTTGGGTCATTGATGAGCTCTTAGATACCCTAAAATCATGGCCCACAGTAGAAAAAAAATGGGCATTTATAAAACCAAAACTTCCCACAAAAAACACTGTTAAAAGAATGAAAAAAGTGAATGACTACGAGAAGATACACACAAGGCATATGTTTGATAAAGGACTTGTGTTCAAAGAAAGTCAAAGAGAAACTTCATTTCTCAATATGAGAGAAAGCAGAACTCAATTAAAACTAAGTGAAATACTTGAACAAACACCTTGCCAGAAAAGACAATTAGAAATGCTAGAGAAGATTAAGGAAATAGGAAATTGTATTCATTGCTGGTAGAAATCCAAAACAGCACTACAGTTTCTTACAAGCTACATGTAGTCTTCCCACACAAGCAGTCATATACCTAGGTATTTACTCAAGTGATTTGAAAGCTTGAATGTTTATGTTATTTTATTGATAATGACCCAAACCCCGAAGCAGTGCTCATGTCCTTCTGTGAGGAAATCGGTAAAGAAACTCTGATGTACTTTCTCATAGAATGTTACTCCAGACTTCCGGGAAGATGGCGACCAGGTGAGCAGCAAGGAAGCGATCCTCCTCGATAAACACCACCAGCTCGAGACAGACTTGACGAGCGTGAATGCCGGGACCTCGGCTGGGAAGATCAAACTGAACGTGTTTCTCTGAGCTGCTGGGGGAGATGCGGTAGGGTGGCCCAAACTGCCATGGCGAGACGCGGGAAAGCCCCAGACGCTGGGAGCCAGAGACGCTCCGCGCGGGTAGGGGGCTTGGCTGGGTCCGAGAGCCCTGGGGGCCACAGCTAACTCGGTCCCTCCCACCTCCCGAGCCGGCGCAGCTTTCCAGCGACTCCCGACAGAGATCGGCTTTTTAGCAGCGGCAACGCCCGGCAAACTCACATTTCGCGCACATCGGGCAGGCAGCGCAGCCAAGGAGCGGAGCATCCCGCTCCCTCCCCCAGACCTGGAGAGCACGAGGAAACAAGTGGCTGCGAGCAGCGGATCGCGAGCATAGCACAAAAAACTGGCACCTTGGAACCTTCCTGCCTGCAGGGACTCCGAAAACTGGTGAGCTATCTGCGCTCAAGACCAGGTCACCGAGTGGGGGAGGAGATCCATCCCTATACCTGCAGGGAACCCTGGGAGGGTGGGGGAGCGGTCTCACACACCTCACCCAGGTCTCTCGGTAGGGAGTAGCTAAATAACATCTGTACAGCCTTTTAAGCGGAACTCTCAGCAGAAAGCTTAAGGGACATTCCCCCAAAGAAAAGTCATTGGAGCAGCCTCTGCAGCAGACCTTTGCCTGCTGAACTGCCTGGGGAATCTAATGCTCAATATTTTGAATCTGATACCCAAAAAAGGGAAGACAGAAGAACAAATCTCAGC